>JADBJO010002389.1:204474-206974 GCA_016801955.1 Conus betulinus
CAACAAGAAGAAGAAGAAGAAGAAGAAGAAGAAGAAGAAGAAGAAGAAGAAGAAGAGATGATGATGATGATGATGATGATGATGATGATGATGATGATGATGACGATGAAGAAGAAGAAGAAGAAGAAGAAGAAGAAGAAGAAGAACAACAACACAACAAACAACAACAACAACAAACAACATTACACAACCACGCGCCAACAGACCATGTTCGGAAATCTGCAACGGAGGTAACCTATTTCATAACTCGCGTTCAGCGAGAATGATCCCGCCCTTCTCATGGGGCAGATGCCGCCGGCGTCCACGCCCGAGGCAATATGGCCCCATCAATCACCTCAGCAGTTCAATAAGACAAATCAAATGGCAAAAGATGAGCGTGAATTGGTGCTCCTCACATGCAGATAGCGATCTTTCGCTCGTTATCCTCGCGTGCGTTTCACATCAAATACTTGATTCTCTCTGGATCTCTTTGCTTGATCCATTAAAGATAACGAGGTAGCCTTATATTCGTAATGGAAAGACTGGGATTATCATCCCTGATTCTTACCACTGGACAAAGCCGTTGACGTCTTGACGACGATTAGATTCGAAAAAGCTGAGGACACTTGAAATCCTAATTGGTTCATCATCTTCAAGTACAAAAAAAAAATGTAAAAGATAACTATACTTTATTTTTAAATTGACAAAAAAGAAAAAAGAAAAATGTAAAAAGCCTCAAGAAGTTTGAATGGTCAGCTAGTCGCAACAGGAGAAAAACAGCTTCAGCGCACTATGGGCAGTGGTAACAGCAGCTTTCTGTCTACGTCAGATCGTCCCCGACCGATCTAAAGCAATTGCAGTTTACATTCCGTGAAGGTAGAACGACAGAACATTGCAGAGAAATGTGACTGGATCACAGAGAAAGAGCAAGACATAGGCCAACAGTAATAGGGTTAAAAAGGGAAAACAACGAAAAGAAGTTGTAGGGAATGTATCAGAAAAAAAGCTATCACCAGCAAACTTCCCCAGAGGTCTGACACAAATAATTAAGCGAGTTTCAACTCAAACCCAGAGAACATATGCTTCAGAAAAAAAAGCACAGCCATATACATGCTCTATCTCCTCAAGCCATGGCTGGCTGGTTCTCTCTCAAGCGTCTAGTGGTAAGCTGTAATGGTATGGCATTGTGAGTCGAAATCCTAACCCGTGAATCCCGTTGGCCGCATTTCTGACTCTGTTCTCTGTCCTCTAATTCACCGTCGAACTATCAAAGAACTTATTCGAAAAGTTATCCATTTTATCTCTTGTGCTCCAAGTGTCAGCACTTTCGGATTCTACGTGTCTGTAGATGGCAAGATTAGTTAAATAAAGTCGCAGAGCCACTAAAAGACAAGCTCCAATGCTCTGTCTGTCTCGGTGTTCTATCTAAACTCACTGAGGAGATTCTAATCTTTAGTACTCATCAAGTAGATCCTAGACATAAACAATGAATAAATGAATAGAAAAACAAATAAATACGTTATCAACTATTCCAGTGTGTGAATAAAATAATGAATACATACATAGAGAATAAATAAATAACAATTAAATAAATGCTACTTTAAACGACGTCTTTTTATGTTCATTATTATCTTTTTCTGTTGATCATGTATTTTGCTGTTGTTGTTGCTGTCAGGGTTACCTTGAAATCACATCGTCTGCAAAGCACTCCCTCAAGACCCAGTCCATTACATCTGCACATTTCCATGTCTGGACACACAAACACACACACACCACACACACACACACACACACACACACACACAACACACACACACACACACGCACATGCACTTATTCTTTCTCACACACACACACTCTCTCTCTCTCTCATTCTCTCTCACTCTCTCTCTCTCTCTCTCTCTCTCTCACACACACACACACACACACACACACACACACACACACACACCGATACACACACACACACACACATCGTAAACCCGCCCGAGGTCCGTAAATATCTTTCATCACGACATCTCCACACACAGCCTGCGTTGGTTGGCTTGAAGGAAGGGGGTGAGGCTTCTGTTATCATACCATAGGTCCGTATAATAAAAGAAGAAGAAAAGAAGAAGAAGAAGGAAGAAGGAGGAGGAGGAGGAGGAGGAGTTGAGGAGAAGAAGAAGGAGAAGAAGAAGAGAAGAAGAGAAGAAAGAAGAAGAAGATCAGAGAAGAAGAAAGAGAAGAAGAAGAAGAAGGAGAAGAAGAAGAAGAAAGAAGAAGAAGAACAAGAAGAAGAACAAGAACAAGAACAAGAAGAAGAAGAAGAAGAATGAGACGTGGATGGAGATGAGGGTGCGTCTGGGAAAGATTGTCTCATGGGGAAGAACTCAAAAAATCAACCATGGTTAACTATGGAATATTCAGCTGCCACAGACAAAAAAAAGGGAAAAGAAAACAGAAAAAAACAAAACTGTCTTCTTTAAGTTTGGCAGACACATTGATTTTTTTTTACTCCCTAGAAATGCTTCTGGGGGTG
>JADBJO010002389.1:211974-214474 GCA_016801955.1 Conus betulinus
GTTTCTTTTTCTTTTTATCTACGGCATAGTAATTTTTTTTTTTCTTTGAAGTATGAAAGCGGCAGTTTTGAAAACAGATGTCCGAAAAGCCATATGGATGGCGGAATGGATTGCTAACATCAGCAAAAAGATGTCCATGTTATTGATCGTTAAAGGAGAAAGAAATAAAAGCAAGCAGACAGGTGTTGTTGTTGTTGTCTTCAATTTAACGTCTTTCCACATTAAGTGATATTAGACGAAGAAAAAAGGGTGTGGAGAGGGGGAGCATGAGAAGGGGTGGGTGGGTGGGTTACTTGCAATCATACCGAAAAAAAAAAAAAAAGAAAAAGCATCTCTACAATCTTTACAATACAATTTAAAAAATAAAAATGAAAAAAAGAAGGGCATGGGGGAAAACCCACTTTAAATAAACTATTTTGAATCATAACACAAACTGTAGCAAATGTCCCATTGGACTGCGTAGTAAACAGTTCGCAAAATCAAACAACAAAACTAAAATTCTCAAGGATACTGTCAGAGACTTTCAGAATAGCCGGTAAAATAGGTCTCAGTCTCTGGCATTCCAGAAGAATGTTGGTTTGAAATTGTTTCACCGCACAGACATTTAACATTCTTGCTGAATTTTGGTTTGAAGGTATTAAGCTTTATCCCACGAGACAGTGAAGTAATGTGTCTAAACTTGCAAATGTTGCTATAATTCACAGCTCTTTTGTTTGCTAAACCAAACGAAATTCAGTAAGAGACCGGAGAATTTCTCCTTCGTATGGAGAGATTTTGAAACTTTGTTCCACGATGCTTGCTCCAGTAAATGATACCCTTCTGTAACGGATAATGGGATGTTTATTTTTATAGATTCCGTCTTGCTCGCACCTTTTTTGCGGCTCTATCAGCACGATCATTTGAATATAATCCAGCATATGAAGGAACCCAACAAAAGGTGATATTGGTCCCATTTAAACTTACAATGTTAATCATTTGATTGATTTCTATGATAATTTTGTGTGTGTGATGATTTTTTTTTTCTTGTAATCGAATGAACGTTAAGCATATAGTAAGATGACTGAGAATCGACGCAAAATAAAACAAAATGTAATTAAGCGCCATAAGTATAGCAGCGAGTTCGGCGGTAAGCAGACAGGTGAACAGCCACAAAGACATATTATGGTCCGATCAGCGGGTTAGGCTAATGTACAAGTCAGATATCTGCTAAATCGTTTACATGAAACCCTGTCTTAACTCCTTTTCATCATACTCATTTAACTGATTCATCTGTCACTGCAAATCCTGCGCAGTGTGCTCTCGAAACCTCGCAGATATGGTGCAGCAAATATGGACCAGTCTGCCACGCAGTGACATCTACATATCCTTGATGAAACTGAAACAATGTTAACAGTAAACAAAATACTGAACAAAAAGGCAGAATCATGGTAAAATGTCATTAAAAAAAATTAAAAAAAAAAACAATATTACAGACACTTTGACACTTTTTTCCCCAAACGGTGCATATGCATAACGAAATGAAATCCAACAGCAGTCTGAGACGATGTGCTGAAAATAAAGCACAGTCATGCACGTGCTCATCTCCCTGCAGTCTTGGATGTCATCTCTTTCATTGGTAAGCTATCGTGGTGTTAAACCGTACGTTACAATCCTATGTTATGAGTGTTGTCGACCTCGTTTCCAGCTCTCTTCTCCCCATTGTCTATTTCACTTCTGAAGCACCGGAGAGCTTATATGAACGGCCTTCAGCTTAGTTTCATCCCTCTAAGTATCAGAAGTTTTGTAATCTAGTTCTCTAGAGATTGTGAGATTCATATGTTGTTTGGAAGCCCTTGAAGACAAACTTCGCTTTACCGTCTGCCTCGGTCTTTTATATAAGACCACTGATGACCTTGTTATTCATCTACTCATCCCTTCACAAAAAGTAGGGAATAACATGCACATACATAAGACTCAGTAGCATTTCCAGCAAACTAAGTCGCCGTCTGTGTTTTTATGTTACTGCCAGAGATTATCCTGATTTTACATGATCCACAATGTTCTCCTTAAGGCCCAATCCCTGTTTGGTTTGCTTCCAGAGATTATCCTGACGTCACATCACGCGCAAAGCTCGTCTCAAGGTCCAGTCCATTATCTCCAAATATTCCCAAACACAAAACCAGAACATAAACCCGTCCATGGACATTAATCGGCTTTCCTGCGAGGGCAGAGAAACCGCAGGAGGACAGGGGTAGCTGGGGCCAAGGAAGGGAAGGCAGAGAGAGGGAAGAGGAAGGGGGGGGGGGAGGGAAGGGGCGGATGGATGAGGGAGAGTGGGGACGGAGAGTGCAGACAGGGGGAGTAAACGAGGGGTACGGTATAGGGGACTCTGTGTGTGTGTGTGTGTGTGTGTGTGTGTGTGTGTGTGTGTGTGTTTGTGTGTGTGTGTGTGTGTGTGTGTGTGTGTGTGTGTGTGTGTGTGTGTTTGTGTGTGTGTGTGTGTGTGTGTTTGTGTGTGTGT
>JADBJO010002389.1:219474-234474 GCA_016801955.1 Conus betulinus
ATGAAGGGAGGAATAGGTGGGCGAGGGCTGGTGGGGAGAAGAGGGAAGGACCAGTCCTACAGCTGCTTAAGCACACACACACACACACACACACACACACACACACAAACGCACGCACACACACACACACACACACACACACAAGAAACTGATGAAGTGCGCTGACGATGAAATCATAGAGGCTGGGGGCGGGGGGGGGGGGGGGGGGGGTCAATGAAAAATGACTGGTGAGCAAAGGTCAGACTCGGGTGGAGATGGAGGGGGGGTGGAGCCTACACACATGCGACTTTGTAATGTCATCCAATGGGAAGAGGAGAGTCAGGAGGGGACGGGGAGGGAGGGAGGGATGGGCCTGTTTGAGCACACAACATCCAAAACAAAAAAAAAAAAAAAGGGGGGGGGGTGTGAAAATGCGTACGAGAATGAAGGCGTCGGTAGTTAGTGGGGCGAGAGGAAGACCCCACTTATTAACCAGGCAGAACAAATGAATAAGATCAATTTTGCTGCCAAATGACGTACCTCTCTCTCTCTCTCTCTCTCTCTCTCTCTCTCTCTCTCTCTCTCTCTCTGTCTCTCTCTCTCTCTATTTTAAAGGCAGTTATCGATTTCACCTTTTACTTTTTTTGCCCCGCCTGAAAGGGGTCTGAAGATGTTTTAAAAGAGGGTAGTAAGGGGGGCAAACTCAATAACGCCTATAACCCTCCTTCCTCCACCTTACCCTCACCTTCCTCTGTCTCCCAGAGCCTCCTTCCCTCCCACCCTCCCCCCCTGTGCCTTCACACAATGCCTCTAATCGTTCTCTTCTCCTATGCGCTCCTATCTAAAAGGAAATCCTGCTCTGCAATTTTCATCCCCTCCCAACACCATTCTAGACATTTTTCTCTTCTAAAGCTCCTGACACCCGATCCATCTCCATCCCTTTCTTCTTCCCTTCTAAACTTGCACCTTCCACTCATAGTCTCAAATTGACAGGGTGAGCAAATCAAATCAGCTGTTAACACGACCACACACATACATACAAACACACACACACACACACAGCTGCGCGCGCGCACAAGCCCACACACATCTCCATCTATCTATATCTATATATATCTATCCACTTATCGATATATATATATATATATATATATATATATATATATATATATATATATATATATATTTGTTAAAATAGTATGGTAAAAGGAAGTTTTAAAATCATCAACAGATCTGTTTCGAGCGCTGGCTCTCCTCAGGATGGTGTTGGGTCGCCTACTGCCGGTGTTATATGGCCTAATGTCACTGTTTGCACGTGCGGATGGCTGCACGTGTTGTTCGGTTTTTCAGGTTGTTTACAGTTCAGGGTGCGTTTGCTGACAACGATTTCCATTTGTGCCTGCAGTTGTTTACTATTTCTACTTTAGTATTTAGGGTTGCTAAGTATGGTTTGCATAGTATTAACCATTTTTCTGTTGAACATAGGTTGCATCTTTTTGAAATGTTCTTGTATGGTGATGCCCTTTTTATGATTTTCCAGGATATGTTATAGTTTATTTTTTTTGTCTTAAGTCTCCAAATATATTTGCTCAGTTCTGTTTGGTTTTTGTATTTTACTTTGTTGAATGACTGTTTATGGTTTGCATATCTGGTTTTGAAGTGATTTTCAGTGATCTCTATGTATGTTTCTTTTTCATTTTCTGGTGTCACAGTGGCTTGGTATACAATGTTGTTATAGAGGCATTTGTTGCTTAAGGGACACTGTTCTTTTGTAGTACAATTGCAGGATTTCCTTTCTTCACCCTTCTTTGCTGTGTTGCTTTTCATTTTGTTGGATGAATCAATTATATTTTTAAGGTTAGGCATGCATGAATATGATAGTTTGATGGTGTTCTTGTTGAATATTTTGGACAATTTGTGTTCTTTTGGGAAGGATGCTGTCAGAATTTTTAAAAAATTCTTTCCCTACGTTTGTTTTTTACTCGTCCATCATATGGGGGGTTGTACCATGTGATTTTCCTTTTCCTGCTTTTTTTGTTTTTGTTCATGTTGTTATCTGGGTTGTATTGTAGTTTGTAGCTGTAACCACTTTTTTGCAATGCCTCTTGGTATTCTGCTGCTGCGTTGTTGAATACTCTTTCATTATGTGACAGGTTAGATAATCTCTTGTTTATGCCATTGGGTATGGTTTTAGTATAGATGGTGGGTGGTTGCTATTGATGTTTACATAAAAATGGGAGTGTCATTAGGTTTCTTGTATGGTTTATATATGTAGTTGTTGAGGTCAAGTGTTATGTCTAAGTAGTTCACTACCTTTTTGTTTGCTTCGATGGTGATTTTTAAGTTATGGTTTTGGAAAATTTTGCATAGTTCTTTTTTTTTTGTTTTCATGGGTTCTTGGATTGTTGTTTAGCGCGGCGAGGCCGTCGTCTCTGTATAGTCCGACTTGCTTTCCGAGTTGTTTTTGGATGTTGGATAGCATGAACAGTCCGACCAGTTCGCATGTTTCGGCACCGTCATACGATCCCATGGTCACATCAAATGTTGAGTTTCTGTTCGTTTTCTTGATCCATGTTTCATTTCTGTTGTAGAGTAAAGTTTTCTTGGTGTGGAGAATGATTTCCATTTCTGACCCTGTTATGTCTGTGTGTTTATTAGCAAATTTCAGAGCTTTAGTGAGTAGCTCTTCATCTATGGATGGGTAGAAGTCTACTATGTCGAATGTGATGAATACTGTGTTCTTCTGTTTGTTAAGATTTTTGAAACCCTTGGATAACTTCATATGTGTTCTTCCAGAGGTTGTATTCGTGTTTGATTTTATGTTTTTTTATGGCTTTTTCTAGGATTTTCTTACTTATTTTGCCCAGTTCAGATTTAGATGGGTTTATTAGTCTACATGTTGGGTTGTTGTGGAAATTGGGTTTATGGTCTTTAAGAGTTATGAAGGCTTCTTTTATTGCTGTTGTTTCTACCCTGTCACCTAGATCCATGTGGTGTATGAGTTCTTTTTCTTTTTTTCGGATGTTGTTATGTATGGTTTTATCAGCTTTTTTGTAGTTTTTCTGAATGTTTTTATCAAGAAGTTGTGAGTACTCGTTTGGTTCCATTTTGTAGTAATTACTGGTTTTGTCAGCCTTCACGAATATTTTTTTGTCATTTTGTATTTGTTTTATTTCATTTTTTAATGACGTTTGGAAATCGTTGTTTGATTTTTTGAATTCTATGTTGGCTATCATTCTTTTCATTTTATCCTCAAAGATTTCATTTCATCTATGGCCGGTGGAGATCGCCATGATTTGAAGCCATATCTTCCTGAACCCGAACGCAAAAAAGAGGACAAAAACACATATGGCTTCAAATCATGGCGAGCCATATGTGTTTTGTCCTTTTTTTTTTGCAACAGTGACATTAGGCCATATAACACCGGCAGTAGGCGACCCAACACCCATCCTGAGGAGAGCCAGCGCTCGAAACAGATCTGTTGATGATTTTAAAACTTCCTTTACCATACTATTTTAACAGATGTTGCTCCCCAAGGGGTTGAGCACTTTAAAAATTTTATTAGGCGTTTTAGCACTATTCTTGATATATATATATATATATATATATATATATATATATATATATATATATATATATATATATATATATTTATATGGAAGTTCCTATCAGCGAACAGAAATGAAAAAAAACACATGAAAAACACTGACCACACGTGATGGCAGACAGCGAACACGTATAAAAAAACTGACAACACTGACCCCCCATATCCTGACGACTGCACCAGCAAGAAACAGCGCTGTAGGTTTTAATGCTTACATTCTAATCAGATTTTTAAACAGATGCCGCTCCCAACTCGATTGAGCACTTAAAAAAAAAATATATTGTTGGTTAGTAACACCATTATTGTGAATGCTCCTCACGTTGAGCGCTCTAATCCAACAGATTTTAAAATGGATAAAATCAACTTCAAACAATCCTCTAAAAATATACCTTTCGCCACACCACAATGCTACATGAAAAAAAATGATAGAACAGACAGAAAAGTTTATCAAAAACATGAGATGGAAAGCATTCTTCTTCCTAAACCCTAATGCCAAGAAAGAAGAGATAAAAACACTTATGACTTCAAAACATGGCGAGCACCACCAGCCATCGAGGAAATGAGAACATTTGAAGACAAAATGAAAAGAATGATAGCTAACATAGAATTTAAAAAAATCAAAACAACGAATTTCAAACATCGTTAAAAAAAACGAAATCAAACTAATCCAAAACGACAGAAAAATATTTGTGAAAGCAGACAAAAACCAGCAATTTTTACAAAATGGAATCTAAAGAGTACTCACCTCCTTGATAAAAACATTAAAAAAAAATGTAAAAAAAAACTGACAAAGTTACATATGATCACATTAGGAAAAAAGAAAAGGAGCTTGTACAACAAATGGACCTAAGTGATAGAGTAGAGACAACAGCAGAAAGAGAAGCTTTTATAACACTCAAAGACCATAAACCTAATTTTTTTAACAACCCAACATGTAGATTGATAAACCCATCCAAATCCGAATTAGGAAAAATCAGTTAAAAAAAAAAATTAGAGAAAACCATAAAAAAAACATAAGAGAGAACACCGAATTCAACCCTCTGGAAAAATACATATGAAGTCATACATGTTTAAAAAAACTCACAAGCAAGAAAACACAGCCTTTATAAGATTTGATGTAGTAGATTTTTATCCATCTATAGATGAAGAGCTGCTCGCCAAAGCTATAAAATTTGCCAACAATTACACTGAAATATCAGGGTTAGAAATGGAAATCATTTTCCATACAAAGAAAACTTTACTCCACAGCAAAAACGAGACTTGGACCAAGAACACCAGGAAAAGTTCAACTTTTGATGTTACTATAGGATCGTATTATAGTGCCGAAACCTGCGAACTCGTCGGACTATTTATGCTATGTAACATTCAAAAAATCTTGGAAAACAAATTGGATTGTACAAGATGAACGCCTCGCTGTACTGAGCGATAGCCCTAGAAACATTGAAAATAAGAAAAAAGAAATTGTGCAAAATCTTCCACGATCAAAATTTAAAAATCACCACAGAAGCAAACAAAAAGATAATGAATTATTTAGACCTTATGTTAGACCTCAACCAACATACATTTAAACCATACAAAAAACCCAAATGACACACCTGTTTTATGTAAATATCAAAAGTAATCACCCACCTTCCATACTCAAAACGATACCTAGAGGCATAAACAAGAGATTATCTAATCTGTCATGTAATGAAACAGTATTTAATAACACTGCAGCTGAGTACCAAGAAGCGTTACACCAAAGTGGCTACAACTATAAATTACACTATGACCCAGGAAATGATATGTGCAGACACAAGAAGAACAGGAAAAGGAAAATCATATGGCACAATCCCCCATACGATGGAAGAGTTAAAACAAATGTAGGGAAAGAATTCTTTAAAATTCTGACATCTTCTTTCCCAAAAGAGCACAAGCTGTTCAAGATATTTCACAGGCACAACATCAAAATTATCATACTCATGTATGCCGAATCTCAAAAACATCATTGATTCAAACCAACAAAACGAAAAGCAGTACAGAGACAAAAGAGGGTGAAGAAAGGAAATCTTGCAATTGTACCAAGAAAGAACAGTGCCCTCTAAACAATGCCTCAACAGCAATATTGTATATCAAAAACCATTGTAAAATCAGAGAACGCTGAAGAAACATATATAGGTATCACTGAAAACCAATCTAAAACTAGATATGCAAATCATAAACAGTCATTTAACAAAGAAAGATACAAAAATCAAACAGAATTGAGTAAATATATTTGGAAACTCAAAGATTAAAAAAATAGACTACAACAGTCCTGGAAAATCTTAAAAAGAGCTGCATCTTATAATAACATTTCAAAAAGATATAATTTATGTCTAACAGAAAAATATATGCTACTATGCAAACCACAATTAGCAACCCTAAACACTAGGATAGAAATGGTTAACAATTGCAGACACAAATGGAAGTTCCTATCAGCGAACAGAAATTTTAAAAAAAACACACACACACATGAAAAACACTGACCGCATGTGATGGCAGACAGCGAAAAACGTATAAAAACACTGACAACACTGACCCCCCATATCCTGACGACTGCACCAGCAAGAAACAGCGCTGTAGGTTTAAATGCTTACATTTTAATCAAATTTTTTAACAGATGCCGCTCCCAACTCGGTTGAGCACTTTTTAAAAAAAAAAAAATATATATATATATGTGTGTGTGTGTGTGTGTGTGTGTGTGTGTGTGTGTGTGTGTGCGTGCGTGCGTGCGTGCGTGCGTGTGTAATGTGCACACAGAGAGAGATGGAGGGAGAGAGACAGAGGGATAGACAGACAGACTGATAGACAGGCAGACAGACGACAGACAGAAGGAAGACAGAAAGACAGGCAGACAGAGATGCAGAGCCTACAGACAGACAGACAGACAGACAGACAGAGAGAGAGAGAGAGAGAGAGGAGAGAGAGAGAGAGAGAGAGAGAGAGAGAGAGAGAGGCAAAAAGTAATAAATTCAGAGGAAAACAATCAAGAAATTGAATCAATATAGACCAACTTGCGAAAACAAAATCATGTTTTCAAAGCATGACATAGCGTGTCCTACATTTAAAAATGAGATGGAAATTAAGTCTTGTTAGTGTGAGAAAACTGGCACTAGCACGCATACTCACAAGCTCGCGTGTGTTTTGCTTGTGTGTATGTATGTGGTTGGGTTAACAGCTGATTTAATTTGCTCACACACACACACACACACACACACACACACACACACACACACACACACACGCACACACACACACACACACATGTATATATATGCAAACATAGGGAAAGATTTGTTTTTTTTATTCTGACAATATCATTCCCAAAAGAACACAAACTGTTCAAAATATTCAATAAAAACACCATCAAAACTATCATATACATGTATGCCTAAACTTAAAAAATATAATTGATTCATCTAACAAAATGAAAAGCAACACAGTAAAGAAGGGTGAAGAAAGGAAATCTTGCAACTGCACTAAAAAAAGAACAGTGTCCCTTAAAGCAACAAATGCCTCTATAAAAAAAAAAATAAAAAATAAAAAAAAAATTGTATACCAAGCCACTGTGACATCAGAAAATGAAAAGAAACATATTTAGGGATTACTAAAAACCACTTCAAAACTAGATACGCAAACGGTAAATAGTCATTCAATAAAGAAAAATACAAAAACCAAACAGAACTGAGCAAATACATTTGGAGACTTAAAGATAAAAAAAAAAAAACTATAATATATATCTTGGAAAATCATTAAAAGGGCATCACCGTACAATAATATTTCAAAAATATGCTGCCTATGTTCAGCAGAAAAATGGTTAATAGTATGTAAACCACACTTAGCAACTCTAAATACTAAAGCAGAAATAGTAAACAACTGCAGGCACAAATGGAAATCGTTGTCAGCAAACGCACCTTGAATAACAACCTGAAACCCCAAAAAACACGTGCAGCCAACCCGCACGTGCAAGCAGTGACATTGGGCCCTACAAGCTATATAACATCGACAGTAGGCGACCCCAAAATCATCCTGCAGAGAGCTGTCTGCTCGAAACAAATTGTGTAGAGTTTTAGAATTCCGTTTACTACTTTGTTTTTAACAGATGTTGCTCCCCAAGGGGTTGAGCGCTTTAAAAATTTTACCAGGCATATTAGTGGTACTCTCATGATATATATATATATATATGAGAGAGAGAGAGAGAGAGAGAGCTAGGGGGTAGGGGAAGGAAAAAAGAGAGAGGGGGAGGGGGAGTGAGAGGGAGACAAAAAAGGCAATCGATTCAGAAGAAAATCAAGAAAAAGTGAATGTATATAGACCAACTACGAAAAAAAAGACATATTCCTGAAGATGACACAGCATGTCCTACTTTTTTTTTTAGACGGAAATTAAGGGGTGAAAAAAAAACACTTGCAAAAGCACACACACACACACACACACACACGCACACACACGCACACACATGTCCTTCACTAGCAATATACAGACCAGCATGGTGCGTGAGAGTTGGGGAACAAAGACCACCTTTCCAAAACAAACAAAAGAAGAGAGAGAGAGAGAGAGAGAGAGAGGAGAGAGAGAGAGAGAGAGAGAGAGAGAGAGAGGAGAGAGAGAGAGAGACAGGAGAGGAGAGAGGAGAGAGAGAGACAGACGAGAGGAGAGAGAGAGAGGAGAGACAGAACAGAGAGAGAGAAGAGAACAGAGGACAAGACAAGAAGAGAGAGAGACAGACAGACAGACAGAGAGAGAGAGAGAGAGAGAGAGAGAGAGAGAGAGAGAGGAGAGATAGTAAAGGCAGAGGAAGAATGGGATTACGTTGGACCAGTAGTACGCAGCTTTCCCGCGCATATGGGCTCTACATTTAAATATATATATATACCTCTCATATATATATATATATATATGTATGAGCTAATGAGTGTGGCGTAAGGCTTGTGGGTGCAGACAAAATGGGTGGTGCACCAGCTTCATGTAAGGGGGGCAGGCGTGGGAGAAGTACAAGTGGAGATCGTTCAGCAGTGGGGAATGTATAATATGACTTTGTGACCTCAAACTCCGATCACTGGTGGGGGGTGTGAGGGTGGGAGCAGGGATGAGGAGGGAGGCTCTGTTACCATACAACATCAGAGAAAAAAAGAACCATGTGAGGAGGAAGAGGATGAGAGATGAGGGGGGGGGGGGTGGTAAGAGTGGCTGGAGTGATGGAGAGACCTTTTTTTTTTTTTTTTTTTTTTTTTTTTTTGAAAAATCAGCAATACGGAGCAAATGATTCAATTCAGACATCGGGAACGCAACTTCTTCTTCTTCTTCTTTCATGAAGACTTTTTTCTTCTAATTTCTGAGGGAAGGGGGACACCTGGGGATATGGAGGAAGATAGGAGTGGAGAGTAAATCTGGTTGCCCATCGGCCTCCCCTCCATCATCTCCATCCCCCCCCCCCCCCCCCCCCCCCCCCCCCCCCCCCCCCCCCACCTCCAAGCTACTCATTCACTCCCCTTCTCTGCACCGACTTCTCTATTCAATCTTCACTCACCCAGTGTGCCCAATTCGTGCTCATTACCCAAGCTTTCTTATCAAAAAAGGAAATTCCTCTTGACAGCTGGTGATGCCTCCAGCAAAAATGACAAACGCGATAGGATTCCCAAACAAACACTCCTCTGTCTCAACACTTTCTTTTTATTGCTTTTCAACTTGACACAGCCCTTCTGAGTTGTAAGATACAGCACTCAGGTCAACATCTGGCCACAAGTGAGCAGGGATATTAAGAAATAACTCAAGGAATAAAGAAGACAGCGTTGGCTTGGGGGGTTATTGTGGAAAGGTGGCGAAGTTCAAATAAACACACTTGCCCACGCAGCAAGAGAGTGAATTGAGTCTTCAAGCGACCTTGACTGATAATCTGCGAGACAGTCTTGCACATAAGTTCATGTGTGCACTAACCGAAGTAGTTGTCCTGGAATGATTAAGAAATGCACTTTGTTTTGGTAGAGATAAAAACATAAGCTTGCAGAGAAAAGAGTAATGAGAGGTATTCATATTATGACGACTCCATGTTTCTGGTGAGAGCAATCCAATTCCTATGCAAGAAATCTGTTGAGAGGATGAAGTTATAGAAGGCCGTACCATACTTTTTTTTTTTTTCTAATATGTAGTTATTTCTTCTAGGCTGTCTGAGTGACCACAAGTCTCTTATGCCCTCTGTATAAGAAAAAGGCCCATGCAGAATAACAAAAGTATAAAATTCCCCTTCTTCAACCAGTTGGTATGACTCAACACACACACACACACACACACACACACACACACACACACACACACACACACACATGCACGCACTCACGCACGCACGCACGCACACACACACACACACACACACACACACACACACACACACACACACACACACACACACACATGCACACACACACACACACACACACACACACACACACACACACACACACACACACACACTTCAATTCCCCAGTCAGAAAAGCCTGGTTCACAATGCAAAGCAAAGCCTGTTCGACAAGGCTGTAATGATGGCATTCATTGAACATTAATTGAAACTCATTATCTGTTGCTACTTATAATTTGCAACTGTTTTTTGAGAGAGAGAGAGAGAGAGAGAGAGAGAGAGAGAGAGAGAGAGAGAGAGAGAGAGAGACAGACAGACAGACAGACAGACAGACAGACAGACAGAGTATTAAGGAAAAAAAAAGAAAGCTAGAAAAAAAAAGAAACAAAAGCAAAAACGGGAGATGTAGCCAGCTTCCAAAAACAACCTAGCTTTTTCCATCAATGCCGCAGTTATGTGCTTAAATGGCAATATTTATCTTTTTGTCTGCAATACCACCTGGGACAAAGCCTTACTTATGTACAGCTTGATACATAAAAAGGAAGTGAAGAAAGACTGGAGTACAAAGGGTTAAAAAAAGAAATAACACAATTTAGACACCAGTAGAGAAAAGGAAAGAAAATGAAGAGAGAAAGACGTAAAAAAAAACATTTAAACCGTTAAAAAGGAAGATAAACGAAGCTAACTGAAAAGTGCAAAAAAAAAAAAAAAAAAAAAACAAGTGAAAAACGAGAGAAAAGAAACCATAACAAAGGAAAGAAAAAAAAAAAAAACAGGAAATACAGAAATGGAGCAGAACAAAAAAGGATTAAGGACAAAACGGAGGGAAGCACAGTAATAACACATATCTTTTTAATGAGACAGAAAATTTTGAAGAAGGAAAAAAAAAAAGGAAATGAAATGAAAAAAAAAGAAAGAAAGAAAGAAAAGAAAAGGAAGACAGATAGAGAGAAAGAATAAAGACAGTAAAGACAAAAAAGCAGAAAAGAAAGAAAGAATGACAGAAGGACAGAAATCAAATGTATCAGCGTGTCATACTTGCCCGGTTCCAAAGCCATTAGTCATTCAAGAAGGCTCTGCAACAAATCATTGGTACCATCATCACCAACGGGAGACAGGATAGGTGAAGGGGCTGGGGGGAGGAGGGGGGGGGGGGGGGGGGGAGGGGGGAGAGGGGGGAGCAGAGCGGGAAGAGATGGAGGAATGCAGGGAGTCATTAGAAAGTATGCTGGATGTGTAAGAGAGAAGGCCCACTTTGTGTGGTAACAGCCCCCGCTGAACACCCTCACATTGACTCGGAGGCAGTGCAGCGTCTCTTGCAAAGTCTTCTCTGGAGAGTAATCACGATGAAGACCTTCAATTGTTTGATGACCTTCTGTGGACTGCTGTGATGGGGCTGTGACAGGGCGTGCCTGGGAATGGCTGTGGTGTGGTATCTGTGGCTGTGTGTGGAATCTGTGGCCGTGTTGTGGAACCTGTGGCTGTGGTGTGGAACCTGTGGCTGTGGTGTGGAATCTGTGGCTGTGTGTGGAACCTGTGGCTGTGTGTGGAAACTGGAATGAGCGGTGTGAGACTAGCGCCTCTGTGTGCGGCGGACTTGGCCAACCCTCGCATATATTCATTTCACCGCCGTTGATCTTCTACGCAGAGAGAGAGAGAGAGAGAGAGAGAGAGAGAGAGAGAGAGAGAGAGAGAGAGAGAGAGAGAGACAGACAGAGAAGACAGACAGACAGAGGTGGTAGAGACAGAGAGACAGAGAGACAGACAGACAGACAGAGAGACAAAGACAGAGACAGAGAGACAGAGAGAGAGACAGACAGACAGACAGACAGGCAGACAGACAGGCAGACAGAAACAGAGACAGAGACAGAGTTGGAGAGAGCGAGCATGGCCAATTATTCCGAGAGAGAGAGAGAGAGAGAGAGAGAGAGAGAGAGAGAGAGAGAGAGAGAGAGAGAGAGACAGTAGAAATACAGACAGCCAGAAGGCAAATTTGTCAGTGTCAGAGCCACCTGTTTATGACACTAGTTCTCTTATTCCTTGCTTTGCAACAATGCAGTTATTGTCACCAGCTGAAGAGGACAAGGCAGACGTACGGATTGTAGAGGTGGGGTACGGGTGGAAGGGGGGTGGGCGAGGGGATGGTGGAAGGGGGGACGGTGGTGGTCATCTGATTGAGTCCTAGGTAGGTGAGGTCTATACAGCTATCCCTATGAACACTATAAGAATGACTTAGCAGCAATGCATTTTCTTACCTGGAGGACTGCCACATGAAGATCATGCATTGACTGCCTCCTGCGGGTTCCAATATTGAGGGCTGTGACAGGACTACCCTGGATGTGGTTATGGAGTAAGATCCAGAATGAGTTGTGTGGAAATGGTGCCATTAAGAGGGCAAAAGAGGGGTGAAGACTGCAACAAAGAGAACAGACAGACAGGGAAATCAGATAGAACGGCAATCAACCCCCCCCCCCCCACCACCCCCTCGTGGTATTAGTAGACACCAGGCTTGGACCATCGATTTGACGTGTCCACTATTAGCATAAAGGCTATCTACTGTGTCTGCCTCAAGGAGGTGAATAATGGAATAGCTAGCAACTGCTGTGAAAGTCTCCATCGATTCCCCAGCTCCAATCCTTGAAAGGTGTGTGTGTGTGTGTGTGTGTGTGTGTGTGTGTGTGTGTGTGTCCTATATGTTGTTCACAGTGTGTGAGTGTGTGTGTGTGTGTGTGTGTGTGTGTGTGTGTGTGTGTGTGTGTGTGTGTGTTTGTTGTGTGTGTGTGTGTGTGTGTGTGTGTGTGTGTGTGTGTGTGCGCGTGCGTGCGTGCATGAGTGCGTGAGTGCGTGCGTGCGTGCGTGTTTGTGTGTGTGTGTGCGTGTGTGTGTGTGTAAACATCTTTAAAAACTTTTTTTCAAGAAAATATTACAACATGCAGATAATGATTTCCCTTTCCCAATTTTCTCCTCTCAACCCCCCCCCCCCCCCCCCCAACACCCACACACACACACACACCTTCCACACACACACACACACACCCACCCCTCCCAATCAGCCTCCCCCCCCTCCCCCCCCCCCCCCCCCCCCTTACTCTTCTTCACCATTCTCGATTTTGGGGATCGAGGGCACGCCATTCGCTAATCCAGAACAAGACCACACCGCCCCGTCTTCTTCCCCACCCTCACTCCCTAATTTCGTTTTGATTCGCCCCCACCTCCTGCTACCTGTCTACGAGGACAGGCGTAGATAAGCCCCGGAATGCACGTGCGCTTCTCCCTCAGGTCTTGGCTGGCTTCCCCGAGCTCTCACTCGTGAGCTGTCATGGTATTGCATCGCGCCTCAGAATCCTTTCTCATAAATATCATTAACCTCATTTCCAGGGTTCTATTCACTGCCTCCGAAAGCACTATTGAAATACGGCATTGCTTATATCAGAAGCTATCCCTTTCATTTCGTACACTTCAAGTATCAGTAGTTTTGGATTCTGGTTCCCTGTGTATGTAATATCAACATTGTTTCGGCTTAACGCCCTTACAGACAAGCGATAGTCGTGTGTCTGCTCTGGTGGTTTATGTAAGTCTTCTGGTGATGGTAGTCTTATCTTTAGTGCTGGTCCTGTTATCTCTCCACGATGAAACAGATAAAAACACACTGACAAATACATTTCTCAGGTGCAGAGGTATGATCCCCAGGAAGCTGATTTGATGTATGGTCTAGTTTGCCGCTAGAGGTTATCCTGATTTCAAGGACGTGTCCATGATCATGGATCATGTCTCATGGACACAAATTAGCTCAAGAGACCGGGGGAGTGGAGTAGTACGTTCATGTGGGAGGAGCAGGAGTGGTGGCCAGTGTTAGAAGACTTAAGGGAGGGGCATGGGATTGGACGGAAGGATTGGAAGAGACGGGGAGGGGAAGTGGAGGAGAATGAAGGGGGTTCGGGAATTCAAACGTATTTTGAGATCTTGAATACTTTAAGTCACACATCCGCCGAACGAATCACAAGAGAGAGCACGACGCGTTTTGACGTCAACACTCAGGACAACGAAAATGAAGAACGAGCAATTTTGAGATGTCACATCCTAAGCGTAGTTCGTTGCGAACAAAGTGAACTTGTATCCTACAGCTGCTTATATATAGCTCAAAATTCAACCTGATAATACGAGACATGGATGAATCGTAGGAGTTGATGTTAGGGAATATGGATGGTGAAAAATGACGCAGGATGGGGCAATGGCCGTTTTGGAGCATTGCTTCGAGTGACTTTATAACTTCACACGAGGATAAGGGGTTATTTACACTCAACATTGGAGAAAAAGAGTAAGGATGCAGGCGTGGCTGGAGGTTTCGGTAGTTAGAGAAGTGAGGCAAAAGGTGAAACCTCTTACTGTTAGCTATGCAGAGCAAATGAATGAGATCAATTCTGCATCACACATATTCTGTAACTCTCTCTCTCTCTCTCTCTCTCTCTCTCTCTCTCTCTCTCTCTCTCTCTCTCTCTCTCTTTTTTTTTTAAGACAATTATTGATGTCACATTTTACTTTTTCTTCTTATCAGATCGGGATCCAGAGATGTTAAAACAATGGAGCGAGACGGCAGATTCAATAACCTCTGTGAACCTCCCTCCCTAACCCACCCCACCCCCCATTCACACCCCCTGCTTCCTGAAACTCTCCTACCTTCCAGCACCAAATCTGCTCCTAGTTAGGCCTTCACACAATACACCTAATTCGCACTCACCGCCCATGCATTCCTGTCAGACAAGAAAATCCTGCTGTACATTTCTTAACGCCCTCAGCAAGTTACCAGAGTTTTTTTCTTCCTCACCCCCGATCTATCTTGAATCGATTCTTCTGTTCGCCCTCTAAACTAACCCCCCCCCCCCCCCCCCCCCCCCCCCCCCCCCCCCCCCGCTGCTCTGTACTCGATATGATGAGCAAGTTAGGTCAGTGCTTAACCCAGCCATAACACACACACACACACACACACACACACACACACACACACACACACACACAAGAAAAGATAAAAACACAATGTTATTCA
>JADBJO010002389.1:251974-254474 GCA_016801955.1 Conus betulinus
AGCGTTACAGACTCTCTCTCTCTCTCTCTCTCTCTCTCTCTCTCTCTTGACCTCAAAGGTCAGTTCGTCAGATTTTAGTTATTAACCCCCCCCCCCCCCCCCCCCCCCCTCTTCAGTCCTCTCCATACACACTTCCATTCCTCTTCTCTTTCCGGTGTCTTTTGCCTTCAGATTTTGGCCACAACATTTTTTTTTTTCTTGAAATACCATTGATATGTCTCCCCCCCCCTAGCCTCTCCCCCCTGCGCCTAACCTCCTGCTTGTCCGTGTCAATCAGCATTTATTAGAAGTAGAGCTAAACTGGTCTGATGAATGCTCTGTCTGTCTATGTGTCTGTCTGTGTCTGTGTGTCTGTGTCTGTGTTTTTGCTTGCCCCCCCCTCCCCCTCTCTCTCTCTCTCTCTCTCTCTCTCTCTCTCTCTCTCTCTCTCTCGCTCTCTGGTATGCTTACTCTCTCTCTGTGTCTCTCCCTGTCTCTGTCTCTCTGTCTCCCTCTGTCTCTCTCTGTCTCTGTCTCTCTCTCTCTCTCTCTCTCTCTCTCTCTCTCTCTCTCTCTCTCTCTCTCTCTCTCTCTCTCCCATCCCCGCCTCCACCTACGAACTCTCCTTTGAAGAAAAAAAAAAAAAAATATATATATATATATATATATATATATATATATATATATATATATATATATGTATGTATGTAGCCATGACATGGCAACGCAGCTTCCTCCCTACACGTGCAAATCTGAAAGAATGTGACATTCACGAATGTAAAGCTCGACATCTACTCCACTAGGCCCACGTCTTCAGGTTTGAAGACGACGATGTAAATCTCAGCGATCTCATTTGATGTCGTGGTGTGAGGCCAGCGTCAGAGGGTCTGCTGGGTCTGATCTTTTGAGCTTTCTCCTGTACAACGTGTTCCTTGTGTTTTGTTTATTCGCTCTAGTATTCCTTTTTATTTTGCTGTGCACCCTGCACATTGGTAGTGAAGGCGCCAAGGCTGGGCAGGTGCGATAAACCACGCGGCGTTTATGGGACTATACTACTACTCCCTACGCAGTGATGTCTGTCTCCTTACGATGCAGGAGCTCCCACTGCGTTCAAAACTAAAATACCAAATCGACTGGGCTCCGTTTGTGGCACTGGACTTGGGCTCTCGTTATAGATAGCATAGAAGTTTATTTGACTTTTATATTGTTGGTATTGTATTGTAAATAACAACAACAATATCAACAACAGCATCATCATCATCATCATCAACAACACAGCAACAACAAAGAGTCGCGGACTCCCGGCTGGGAGGTCGTGGGTTTGAATCCCATCAGAGTAATGTGGGTTTTCCTGCCCCGACCGGCTCCTACCCAGAGCTGAGTTTGCTGCGGACTCAGTTGGGAAGACTGGGACCACACAGTCGAGTTTCATCCACTTAATGGATGCGTTTCTGAGAGTGTTGCTCAAATTTCCTGACCAACACTGCAGGTGCCTGTATCTCTCGGGCCTGGTTGACGCCGGAATATATTATGAAAGGAAGCGTAGAGTACAGCCCTGTCATGTAGTCTCAGACCGAAATGGAAATCTGTAGCATCATCTTAATCATCCTCATTCTCATCGATCAGCATAAAAAAAAAAAAAATGTCTCAAATTCTGTGGCCCTTCATGCCCTGCTGCTCTCGTGGTGACCTCAGTTTCGATGCCCCTCTACGTCTGTGGCCTTGGTTTGGTTCCGTCGGGGTCAGCGGTATCGGCGAGTCCATGGGGGCTGTCGTTGGACGGACGTGGGTGGCGCCCTCCGGAGGGAGAGCTCACTCACGCCGGCTCCGCGACTAAGCAATTATTGTCGTCAGTAGGGGGTTTAGTAGGTGGTGTCCTGCGGATGTTAGATCAGAACAGGCGCCACTGAACACCACGAAGTGACTCGGCAGCAGTGCAGTGTCTCCTCCGGTGGGTTGCCTCTTGACGACTTGACATTGACTGCTCCCTGTGGATTGCCGGTGCCGGGGCTGCGGCGGGACTTGCCGGGGGCTGTAGCTGTGGACTGGGTGTCGGAATGAGCGGCGTAGGTGCACTGCCTCTGATGTGGCGCAGAGGTTGGGACAGCAAAAACAACAACAACAACAACAACAACAACACATCACACACACACACACACACACACACACACACACACACACACACACACACACACACACACACACACTTTCCAGCCTACGGTCAGAAATGAAACCCGATTCCCCAAAAGCAAGTAAAAACGATAAAGCACGTTCGACAGAGTTATGCAAATAATATTCGCCAGTTGTTTTTATATCTTATCATCAATTTCCACTTGTATTATAATATCTTTGTTGTTTCTTGCTTTACTGTTCTCAGCACAGTCTGATTCAAGCACAAATTTGCTGCTGCTTTGTGTGTGTGTGTGTGTGTGTGCGTGTGTGTGTGTGTGTGTGTGTGTGTGTGTGTGTGTGTGTGTGTGTGTGTGTGTGTGTGTGTGTGTGAGGAGAGAGAGAGAGAGAG
>JADBJO010002389.1:256974-261974 GCA_016801955.1 Conus betulinus
TTTATTCAAAGTCTACTTACAGGATTTAAAAAAAATAATAATAAAAACATTTTTAAAAATCCATATTCCACTTTGGAAAGCAAATTCACTCAGTAATAAAACCATAGCACAAGTGAAACGGCTGTGCTGGGCTACATTTTGCAAAGATGAGGTTTACAGCTATAAAGACATACAAAAGATATGGAAAAAAAATTAATGACATGAAAAATGGGATACATCTACCATTATATCCAATCAGGATTATACGCAATGATCTTCCTACAAACTTACAAAAGGCTGAGTTGTTCGCTGACTCTTTTTCCGGATACAATGCTTCCTAGTAAACTTCCACATGAAATCAGAACGTTTAGGGTAAATAAGGCCCAAAAAGATATGTACAAAGATCCTGTAGCAGATAGCGCAAATTATATCAATGCTCCAAATTACTTTTAAAAAAAACTAAAGATACTCTATCTTCTTCAAGCGCGAAGAAAACAGCTGTGGTGGCAGATGCAATATCCATCATTTTGTTAAAACATCTGCCAGATAACTGGATATTACTACTGCACGAATTATCAGAGAAATGCTGGGATGAGGGCGGTATTCCCCAAATGTGGAAGCACTCAATCGTAGTTCCAGTATCTAAACAAGGAAAGTGAAAAAAAAAATATATAAACAATTCTAGACTTATTGCTGTAACATCACACACAGGGAAGCTGCTAGAAAAAAGATATCTCTAAACAGATTAATGAATTACTATGATAAAAGAAAAGTTACTCCCACTAACCAAGCTGGTTTTAGGAAGGGGAGAAGTACAGTTGACCATTTAGTTAAACTGACTACGCAAATTAAAACATCAATTTTGCTCGTAGGAAAAATATACTGGCCACATTCTTTGATATAAAAATCCTACGATCACGTGTGGCATGATAGATTACTATACAAACTAAAAAGTATTGGTCTATCTGGAAATATATATGGTTATATTAAGAACTTTTTATCTGAAAGAAGCATGCAGACAAATGTTGGCAATAAGTATTCCACCCTACGATTTCTAAAAATGGGAATCCCACAGGGGTCAGTTATTGCCCCTTATTTTTAATATTTTGCTTTATGATTTGCCACAGTCTGTATCGAATAATGTTGTACTAGTACAATATGCAGATGACATAGTTATGTGGATGAAAGTTACTATGAAAAGGAAAACATCCAAAGACAGCTTAACTATTTAATAAATTATATCAACTGGAACTCGAAAAACTAAGTAATTACACGAAGGAGAATGGATTAATGCTGTCACCGGAAAAAAAAAAAAAAAAAAAAATCTACTTTTAATAGTGGGCCAAATCCACCAGAATGCCCCATTTTTTTAAAAAAAATAAATGGCGAGACCATAGTGCACAGACAAATGGTGGAAATTTCTCGGAGTATATATTTACTTCAAATTTGGCGTGGAATTATCATATACAATATCAATTAACAAAGGCTCGAAAAAGCTTTAACTTTTTAAAAGTTATACAGAAACAAAACTGAGGCCAAGATCCTAATGTACTGAAACAGCTGGCATTGTCACTGATACGTTCTAGACTCTCTTACGGGCAGGAAGTTTTTTTCAGTGCTCCGAAAGGTTTACTTTAATAAGATGCAAAGTTTGGATTGCAAAGCTTTTAAACAGGCTCTTGTGTGCCCGTATCATGCATCATCTTTGGGAACATATAGCGAAGTAAGAGTATTACCATTAGATGAACATCGACAGCTAGCTGTCGCAAAATATGTCTTACGAATTTCAACACGTGACAGCAACGTTGAGAATGAAGTCACTTTGAGATCTGAAATTAGCTTCCCAAAAAATGCAAAATCAATTTCTTCACTCACAACTATTGGAACTTTCACTTCGGATCTATTCAGTGAGTCAAAAGTTAACTTCAACGATATAAATCGACCTACAATTCCCGCATCTCCCAGCCCGCCATGGGAACTTCACAGAGCATAATTTGATACCAGCCATACGTCGATGAAAAAAGTGACAGCGAAAACCTGATAGGCCAAATAGTAAAAGAGTATATTGAAAACACGTATCCCTTTCATCTTGAAATTTATACAGCTGGGTCTCTTTTGAATATTCCAAATCCTCTTTTGTGTCGATTCAAAATCGGTTTTATTCGCCCTAAGTAAAACAAACCCTATAGTAAGACAAGATCTGATTACAGATATTCATCACCTAATACATTTCTTTATTAGGGGTACAAGAATTAGTTTCTGTTGGGTTCCTTCTCATTGTGGGATTCAGTTTAATGAGAGAGTAGACAGGGCAGCAAAACGGGGAACAAAAAAATACTAGCGGGTCTGAGGTTATCAGTATCCCATTGTCTATCCATGAGGGATACAGTCTTCTAGAAAATGCATGCTGGAAACATTTTAGGAAAAAACAACAAAATTCGGGATGTTCTCTTGATACACGCATATAAACCTGCTATTAAAATTTGACACACTTTATTCTTTTTATCAATGTAGTTTGCCGTTTTCTCGGATCATAATTTCGCGGATATATAAGATCAAACTAAACGCTTTTAAGACAAAGTTTTGCAAAAATATAACATATACCTTTGTGGTGAAATGATAACAAATCCCCACATACTTTTCCACTGCAAGCAGTTAAAACCTCATCCGCCACCTCTACCTAAGTGTTCTCTGGATACAGTTGTAACCGATTTATCACTAATGTGTAAAATTGCTGTTTCATTCAATCAAAGTCCTGTTTTTTTCTGTTTTGTAAAATGGGAACTGGTGTTTTTTAGTAACGTTCTTGTTATGACAGGTTATTCTTCGATGTTTTATAGTTAGTTATCCTTTTTTTTTTTTTTTTTTGCTGTTGCTGTGTTAATGTTATTCTTATAGATTAGGCTTGTCTAATATCACATAATGTGTATAGACTTTAAATTGAAGACCTAACACACACACACACACACACACACACACACACACACACACACACACAAACACACACACACACACACACACGCACGCACGCACGCACGCACGCACGCGCGCGAGACACACACACACACACACACACACACACACACACACACACACACACACAAACAGAGACCACACACACACACACACACACACACACACACACATATATAGAGAACCAAGCACACACACACATTATTTATCAAGGCAAGCCTTGTTGTTTGCAGCCTTGCTAGCCACGAAGGCCATTTTAGAACTGCAAGCAACTTAAAGATGGAGCTACAGATACAAACTGAAATCACATGGCATAAAGGCAAACCCAGTCAAACGCTGAATGTTAAAGACTGACCTTAAACAAGAAGGGCTTTCGGGAGAGCGCAGACTTCCACTTTGGTCAATTAAATCTTGAACCCGCCCTTTCAATCATCAGTTCATGGGGTGGGGAGGGGATGAAAGAAAAGGGGACTCTGTTTTTTTTTGTTTTTTTTTTTTTTTTTTTTTTTCTAAATAGAGGAAGTAATAGTGAACATGGTTTGCAGGATTAGCTCCCGTGTGTGTGTGTGTGTGTGTGGAACCCGCCCTTTTAATCATTCCGGGGGAGGGGGGGGGGGGGGCATCTTTTTAATTCAGGGGAAGTAATAGTGGACGTTGACTGCAGAGAGTTACTTCTCGTGTGTGTGTGTGTGTGTGTGTGTGTGTGTGTGTGTGTCCACACACCCACACTCACACCCACCAACACCATCACCAACACCACCACACCCACCACCACACCAACAACAATGACAAAAACGAATATAAATTTTTTCTATCATTACTTTAAGTTTTCATACTCCCTGAAAATACGTAACTCACAATTTGATGATCAATTTTTAACAACAATCATTGTATTTTTGATCAGCGGGGACATTGTCATAATCTTAACATTAACAAGAACAGATCCTGTTATTTAACCCAGAATGACACAACGGATCCAAGCCAAAATCAACTTGATTCGTCTGTAGAACATATTCCACCCTTCCACGATTATTTTTTTTTTCTCAAATAGAAATAGGTTTTTAGCGGCGTTCCTCCAGTAAAGATCTCACAGAACGATTCAGGACTCACCAGTTGCTTTAGATCCGCATGAACGATCCATACCAAATCTAAATGAGTACTTTCCTGCGGCACATTCCTTCTTTTGACGAAGTATGATTTAAATACGACTGGTAGCTTTCGTTAGTGTGTTTGTTTTTGTTTGTTCTTTTGTCTTCGTCATCCTGCTGTCAGATAGACAAAACAATAGAAGTGAGAAGGATGACATTCCTTGTCAGCGGTAACCAAGGATTTCATCAAAGGCGTGCAGGTCAAATCAAATTCAGTGATATGGGGAAAATCCACTTTGACAAGCAGAACTAATTACGTGGGAACAGGGGATCTCTCTCTCTCTCTCTCTCTCTCTCTCTCTCTCTCTCTCTCACACACACACACACACACACACACACACACACACACACACACACACACACACACACACATATATATATATATATATATATATATATATATAATATAATCACGAATTCAACAGCACCCCCATATATGTATGGGGGTGCGTTGGATTCGTTTTCGAACCCTTGGCGGTCAGAACACTACAGAATTATGGACCGTGGTGTGTGTCTATTTGACGCCAAGAGCACAGACACAATCAGCCGTGTCTCCCTGATGAGTCCGATCCAGCGGACGAAAGGCCTCGGAACGGGCGATACATATAGATCTGCCTTCGAGAGGGATTGCGATAGTTTCCTCATGCAGCTAGTGAAGGGTTTTCATAGTTAAGATATACATTTTCCCATTTACTTGATCTTCATCTTTTTTTTTTTTTTGATACTCAATTTCAAATCTTTGCCAAGTCATTACTATAATGATGGAAGATTGTTAACCTGCACTTGTTTTCCCGCGCTATTTAATTGTTCAGCATTATATTGTTTGGTCAATCAGTGGGCGATTGCATCTCTTAGGAGATCCAAGTAAAGGTTGTTCTGCACAGTTCTTAGCCGCTGACA
>JADBJO010002389.1:271974-274474 GCA_016801955.1 Conus betulinus
AAGGCCGGGATGTTACTCAGAGAGTCGGAGATGTTACTCAGCGAATCGGCATTGTTATTCAGTGAGTGGGCATTGTTCCTAAACGAGTCTGAACTGTTGCTCAGCGAAAACGGCATTGTTCCTCAGCGAGTTAGCAATGTTACTCACCGAGTCGGCAGCGTTACTAGAGAGTCGGCCGCGTTACTCAACGAGTCAGCAAGGTAACTCTGCGATTCGGCAATGTTACTCAGGACGTCGGCATCGTTACCTATCGAATCTGCAGTGTCACTTAGCTTGATCCGCAATGTTAGTCAGCGAACTGGCAAACCTACTCAGTGAATTGGCACTGTTGCTCAGTAAGTTGGCATTGTTATTCAAAGGAGTCAGCGATGTTACTCAGCAAGTCGGCAATGTTACTGGACGAGTCAGTAGTGTAACTCAGCGAATTGGCATTGTCACTCAGCGAGTTAGCAATGTTACTCTGCGAGTCAGCAGTGTTACTCAGCGGATAGGGGATTTTACTCTGCGAGTCAGCAGTGTTACTCAGCGGATTGGCATTTTTCTCTGCGAGTCAGCAGTGTTACTCAGCGAAGTGGCATTGTTACTCTGCGAGTCAGCAATGTTACTCAGCGAATTGGCATTGTTACTCTGCGAGTCAGCAGTGTTTACTCAGCGGATTGGCATTTTACTCTGTGAGTCAGCAGTGTTACTCAGCGGATAGGGGATTTTACTCTGCGAGTCAGCAGTGTTACTCTCAGCGAAGTGGCATTGTTACTCTGCGAGTCAACAATGTTACTCAGCGAATTGGCATTGTTACACTGCGAGTCAGCAGTGTTACTCAGCGGATTGGCATTTTTACTCTGTGAGTCAGCAGTGTTACTCAGCGAAGTGGCATTGTTACTCTGCGAGTCAACAATGTTACTCAGCGAATTGGCATTGTTACACTGCGAGCCAGCAATGTTACTCAGCGAATTGGCATTGTTACTCTGCGAGTCAGCAGTGTTACTCAGCGAAGTGGCAGTGTTACTCTGCGAGTCAACAATGTTACTCAGCGAAGTGGCATTGTTACACTGCGAGTCAGTCATGTTACTCAGCGAATTGGCCAATCGGCAACATTGCTCAGCGAGTTAGCAATGTTACTCAGTGAGTCAGCATTGTTACTCAGCGAATTGGTATAGTTCCACTGCGAGTCAGTAATGTTACTCTGCGAATCAGCAATGTCACTCAGCGAATTGGCATTGTTACTCTGCGAGTCAGCAATGTTACTCAGCGAATTGGCATTGTTACTCTGCGAATCAGCAATGCTACTCAGCGAACTGGGATTGTTACTCTGCGAATCAGCTATGTTACTCAGCGAATTGGCATTGCTACTCAGCGAGTTAGCAATGTTACTCTGCGAGTCCGCAATGCTACTCAGCGAGCTGGCATTGTTACACTGCGAGTCAGCCATGTTACTCAGCGAAACTGGCCAATCGGCAACATTGCTCAGCGAGTTAGCAATGTTACTCAGTGAGTCAGCATTGTTACTCAGCGAATTGGTATAGTTCCACTGCGAGTCAGTAATGTTACTCTGCGAATCAGCAATGTTACTCAGCGAATTGGCATTGTTACTCTGCGAATCAGCAATGTTACTCAGCGAATTGCCATTGTTACTCTGCGAATCAGCAATGCTACTCAGCGAACTGGCATTGTTACTCTGCGAATCAGCTAGGTTACTCAGCGAATTGGCATTGCTACTCAGCGAGTTAGCAATGTTACTCTGCGAGTCCGCAATGCTACTCAGCGAACTGGCATAGCTACTCTGCGAAATCAGCAGTGTTACTCAGCGAATTGGCATTGTTACTCTTCGAGTCAAGAATGCTACTCAGCGAATCGGGATCGTTACTAAGCGAGTCAGCAATGTTACTCAGTGAGTCAGCATCGCTACTCATCGAGTCGGCATGGTTACTAAGCAGTCAGCGGAGGCAGTGCCAAAGCGTCCTAGAAGGTGAGAGCGTTAAGCAGTTCCAGCGTGTGGCAGCTTGAGGCATCTTAATGCTTTCTAGCGGTCCATGATTGTGCAATCCGTTTTCTCTCCGCGCTGCCTTGGTGCCCTTTTCCCTGGGGACATCGATAGAACCAATGGAATGGTAGGGAGAGGAGGGGGAGATTGATGAGGCCCCTGCCTTCCCGGATCATACCGGTGTGTGTGTGTGTGTGTGTGTGTGTGTGTGTGTGTGTGTGTGTGTGTGTGTGTGTGTGTGTGTGTGTGTGTGTGTGTGTGCGTGTGTGTGTGTGTGTGTGTGTGTGTGTGTGTGTGTGTGTGTGTGTGTGTGTTTGGCTGTGAGAGAGAGAGAGAGAGAGAGAGAGAGAGAGAGAGAGAGAGAGAGAGAGTGTGTGTGTGTGTGTGTGTGTGTGTGTGTGTGTGTGTGTGTGTGTGTGTGTGTGTGTGTGGGGAAATGAGAGAGAGAGAAGAGATAGACAAGCAGACAGACAAACATTAAAAAAAAAAAAAAAAACAGACAGAGGCTCAGATCGAGAA
>JADBJO010002389.1:279474-281974 GCA_016801955.1 Conus betulinus
TCTCTCTCTCTCTGTGCGCGCCTGTATGTGTGTGTGTGTGTGTAAGTGTGTGTGTGTGTGTGTGTGTGTGTGTGTGTGTGTGTGTGTGTGTGTGTGTGTGTGTGTATGCTATCTCGTCTTCTGCTCCACTTCAGTAGCTTTTCTTCCATGCTGTTCGTTCCGGGCGTAATACATACAAAAAAAAAAAAAAAAAAAAAAAAAAAAAAAAAACTGTACTCAGGAAGAACTACCATAGTCAAGATTGCATTCTGCGGCTCCTTCTTTGAAAACTGCCGTCGTGCTTGTGGCATTCCCCTGTAAACCATGGCCTTCTTTACAGCTCGCGCATTCGCTTCGTCTACAGCCCGCACGGAGCAGACTATCTTTGAGCTATAGACACGGTCCATTCACGTTGAAAGCAGCACAACCACAGAAAATTATGACAGGAGAATGAAAAGGGAACTAATTTGAACCAGCATCTGCAGATTGAAGATTATTATGGTGAAGAGTACATTGAATCCCCGTAAAGAGGGCGCGGGAGGAGTGGGTGGGTAGGGGAGGTGTGTGTGTGTGTGGTGGGGGGGGGGGGATAAACGGGATACTTCTCGAAAGAGAGTGATGACAAAAAAAGTTTCAATGTGCACAAACGTTGCTGGGATTAGAATGAAGCTCATCAGATTCGTAGGGAGAAAACAGAATAAAGTGTGTGGAATGGTTGGGCGGAAAATGGATGTTGAATGAAAACAAAATTGAGGAGATAAGTGATTGCACGTTCTTCGTTTTCATTGTCTTGAATGTTGTTTGTCTTACCTGAAGAGACTAAAGAGATCGAAACGTATTGTTTTATCTAGTAATCTTTTGTGTTTTGTCGCTTTCGTTTGGCGGTAGAGTAATTGTACTCCCAGTTTTTATAGAACAAGGAACACACTTCACAATGGGAAAAAAAAATGCTCTGTGTGTGTGTGTGTGTGTGTGTGTGTGTGTGTGTGTGCGCGCCCGTCCGTAGTCAAAATGTGTTCCACTTGCTCCAGACAAAACGTCTGCACCGATCTTTCTGAACATTTGTAGAAATGTTCATTATGGGTCACGGATGGAGCCCGATGTTTCATTTGTTTATTTCTTTATCTATTTATTTATTTACTTTTTTTTTTCACCAGAATAGCCGTTACAAACGGCTATAAATGATAATTAAAAAAGAAAAATCAAGCCCGATAAAGGAAAACACCAACACACTGTCGAGTTTTTTTTCTTCCACTAACTGGAAATTGTCTCCCTTGTCTGTCACTTTACTGGGAGTACGTTTATATGCTTTGCATCTTGTTTGTTTTTTTTTGTTTTTTTTTTTCTTTTAAGTTCGTTTCAACCTCCGTCTGCAGTCACTCCACTTTGACATTGGATGAATGGAAGTATCCTAGATACGAAAGACAATACAATAATTCTGATCAGCTGGCGTTGGACACAAGCCTACTTACGACCAGCACAGTGAGAAAGGACAACAACCAGGGTATGGGGTGGAAGTAATGAGGAGGGGGAGGGGGCGAGGAGAAAGAGAAGGGGAGCCAACGCGGGAGTAAAGGAGCTCGCGTGCTTCAAATACCCATAACTGACGGACCAATTCATAAAAAAAGAGTAATCATCAATGAAGCTGTTCCTTCGGCATGGTGTAGTTTAGTATGGTATGGTATGGCTTACGATCACAGACAATGAATTATTTATATAAAACTGGTATGAAGGCGGGCTTTCTTTCCCCTTTGTTTGTTTGTTTGTTTGTTTGCTTTTTTGGTTTGGTTGGATGGTTGTTATTTTTCCCCAGCACACTCCGGAGCAGCCAATCAACCATCTCTTCAATTACCTTGACTTTTTAAAAGCCTCGAATAAACTCAAAGCCATATCAAGTCATTGATTAAAAGGCTGACCTAGAATAGTACTCTCTCTCTCTCTCTCTCTCTCTCTCTCTCTCTCTCTCTCTCTCTCTCTCTCTCTCTCTCCTCTCTCTCTCTCTCTCTCTCTCTCTCTCCGATAGAAAGATAGGTAGATACTTAGACAGACAGACAGACAGACAGACAGACAGACAGACAGACAGATAGATAGATAGATAGATAGATAGATAGATAGACAGATAGATACAGACAGCAGATAGATAGATAGATAGATGGATGGATAGATAGATAGATACACACACACACACACACACACACACACACACACACACACACACACACACACACACACATACACACACACACACACACACGCGCGCGCGCGCGCGCGCGCGCACAGATAAATAGATATATAGATAGATAGACAGATAAACAGATAATAGATAGACAGACAGACAGACAGACAGATAGATAGATAGATAGATAGACAGACAGACAGACAGACAGACAGACAGACAGACAGACAGACAGATAGATAGATAGATAGATAGATAGATAGATAGATAGATAGGTAGATAGATAGATAGATAGATAGATAGATAGATAGATAGATAGATAGATAGATAGATAGATAGATACCT
>JADBJO010002389.1:299474-301974 GCA_016801955.1 Conus betulinus
GCACAGACAAGAATACCATTGCTTAACTTCAACTTGATAAGTAAATATTTCACGCTCGCACATACGCCCGCACGCGCGTTCTCTTACACACCCAGACACGCAGACACACGCAGACACACACATACACACACAGACACAGACACACACACACACACACACACACACACACACACACACACACACACACACACACGCACGCACGCACGCACGCACGCACGCTCGCATGCACACATGCACGCGCACACACTCACGTACATTATGTATGGAGAGAGAGAGAGAGAGAGAGAGAGAGAGAGAGAGAGAGAGAGAGAGAGATTGAGAGAGAGAGAGAGACAGACAGACAGACAGACAGACAGACAGACAGAGCAACGGATGCATGCTGACACTGTCAGAGCTAAAGGCATTGATGGCTGGAATGCCGTCATCCCAAAATAAACACAGAGATTGACATAAAACGGCACACCTCTCATCCACCGAGTCAAAGAAAGTGTGATTTCAAATCAGATTTCAAATGCGGAGCTAGGGCATATCAGGTCACGCGGGAAGGGGGGGGGGGGGGGGGGGGGGGGGGGGGTGGGGGGGGGGGGGTGGTGGAGGAAGTGCGTTAAATTTGAAAATGAATGTTCCAATCGAACATTGATTATCCTCCTAAGAGGATGATGACTATGGGTGACAGATTGCTGTGTGTGTGTGTGTGTGTGTGTGTGTGTGTGTGTGTGTGTGTGTGTGTGTGTGTGTGTGTGTGTGTGTGTGTGTTTACCCTTTGTTCCTAGTTGTACCACCACCATCCAAAAAGTGAAAATAAAATGCGGATAAAAATGACGTGTCTTCTTGTTCCAACGTTATCGTTTATCTCAGCTCCCTAGGGGGGAAAATCAGACAATCAAGCAGTGTAGATTTTAATCGCTTTTCTCTCCCTTCTTTTTTTTCTTTTCTCCTCCTCCTCCTCCTCCTTCTTTCTTCTTCTTCTTCTTCTTCTCTTAGAAGAAGAAGAAGAACAACAACAACAACAACAACAGCAACAACAACAACAACAACAACAACAACTACAACTAATACGTACCGGGGCAAAAGAAATTCAGACATTGGCGAATAGATCAACAAAAAACAAACAACAAAAAAAAAAAACAAAACAAAAAAAACGGACATACTGAAGCCTTTAGAATCGACGTAGTTCGTTTCCATACTTACATGACATAGAATTCCGCATATTCCTCACAGTGGGAACACTGGACCGCCTCACATCCACCAGTTGACGACATATTTGCCCATGATTAAAATGGTACAGACTCCGTAGGCATGAAGAGCATCTTAACCTTGCCTATGAACAGCATTGAGACTTTGGCTAAGGCGGAGGAAAGAAGTAGTAGACACGGGGATGAACGTGGGGATGGGATTGGGGGGGGGGGGGGGGTGGGGGAGGGGGGGGGGTGGAGGGAGGAGGGGTCACGGTGGGCGGGCAATCAATTTTATCTAGACAACCCTTATTCATGAGGGACGGAAATCGAGCTCTGGCATTTGTTCGGAACTCTGACTGACTCTCAGACTTGTCTGTCGATAGCAAAGGGACGAGACAGAATGATTTTAGGCGTCATTTAATCCATTCTTACCAGGTTCTCAGACATGGCTCACCGCGCCTTAGACACGGAATATCAGATCAGACCCCTACCCCCCCCCCCCCCCCTCCCTTCCACTATACAAAGTAGCAAGTCTATGGGCAATCTGCTGGCTGACATAAAACATGTCTGTCTGTACTTATCATGGGCTGTGATTTGGAGTGATAAGAACATGTCACTAAGATCCCCTCCACCCCCATCCCCTGTTCTAGACGATCCTATACGACATACTAGCGAACCGACATCGTAGAACGGAGCTGAATGGTGGGACAAATGTCTCATGTTAGCTTTAAGCGCTTTGGGCTATATATCATTCACACGTCAGGGTCTGCACAGAGATGTATGGGAAATTGGAATGGACAGTATTGATCATGTTATCCGCTTACGTTGATAGGATATCGTTCGTTGTCGTCGTCGTCGTCGTCGTCGTCTCCATCATCATGGTCGTCATCGTCATCATCATCATCATCATCATCATCATCATCATCATCATCATCATCATCATCATTATCATCATCACCATCATCACATCATCGTCATCATCGTCATTATCATCATCATCGTCTTCGTTGTCATTGTTATCATCATTATCATCATCTTCATCACCATCATGACTATCATCATTTTTTTTTTTCTTTCTTTCTTCCTTTTCCTTTCTTTCTTTCTTTCTTTCTTTCTTTCTTTCTTTCTTTCCTTTCCTTTCTTCCTTCCTTTCTTTTTTCTTTCCTTTCTTCTTTCGTTTCTTTCTTCTTTTTCTTCTTTCTTTCTTTCTTTCTTTCTTTCTTCTTTCTTTCTTTTCTTTCCTTTTCTTTCTTTCTTCTTTTTTCCTTCCTTCCTTCCTTTACTTTCTTCTTCCTTCTTTCCTTCCTTTCTTCTTTCTTCTT
>JADBJO010002389.1:311974-319015 GCA_016801955.1 Conus betulinus
AGAGAGGTGTCATGAGAGTGAGAGAGAGAGAGAGAGAGAGAGAGAGTGAGAGGAGAGAGAGAGAGAGAGAAGAGAGAGAGAGAGAAGAGAGAGAGAGAGAGAGAGAGAGTCAGTATTTGCTCTCTCTTTCCTTCGCTGTCTCTCTTACTTTGTGTTTTTATCAGCCCACCTCTCTCTCTCTCTCACTCTCTCTCCTCTCTCATCTCTCCTCTCTCTCTCTCTCTCTCTCTCTCTCTCTCTCTCTCTCTCTCTCTCTCTCTCATGTCGATTAATTTCACTGCTATCTGACCTGACAGTCAAATTAGCAGTGGTGACGCAGCAGTGAAAACAGCGTGGGTGACTCATGTGAAAAACAAAAGCAAAACAAACCACACAACAACAACAACAACAACAACAACAACAACAACAACAACAAAACAGAGTTGTGTGTAAACATCAGAATTCCCAGTCGTCCAATCCACCACCCCCACCCCCACACCACACACCCCCTCCGGCACACACACACACACACACACACACACACACACACACACACACACACACACACACACACACACACACACACACACACACACACATACATACAAAGAAAACATCTAGCTCCTGCCATCTGCTACCTCCAGTATCTCTCCCTGTTTATCTACTCCTATTCCCGGTTCCAGGCTTAAAAGAAATTTTCGGAATCAATAAATTAAACGTCTGCTGGACCACCCTATGATAGTATAAATCTCTGGGGGGAAAATCCCGTGAGAAAAAAAAAAAAAAAAAAAAACCCGTTTAGATCGGCAGGTGTTTTTTTTGTTTTTTTTTTTTTTTTTTTTTTACACAGTAATCTAAATGAGGAATTGAACTAGATATTTAATCTAAATGGTGTCTGCATAAGGAAAATAATGTTTTACCACGTCGTCCGGAGAGAGAGAGAGAGAGAGAGAGAGAGAGAGAGAGAGAGAGAGAGAGAGAGAGAGAGAGAGAGGGGGGGGGGGGGGGGGGGGGGGGGGAGGAAAGGAAGGAGAGAGAGAGAGAGAGAGAGAGAGAGAGAGAGAGAGAGAGAGAGAGAGAGACAGAGAGAGACGAGAGAGAGAGAGAGAGAGAGATAGAGAGAGGAGGGAGGGAGGAGGGAGGGAGGGAGGAGAGAAAATAAATACCACAGAGGAACAAACATCTGAAAGGATTTTAATTATTAGCCCGGGTCCCCTCCCCGATGACCTTCCGCTGGATCGCCTTCATGGAGTGATCAGTGTGTCCCACATTACTGTAATGATAACAATGGCAGTGTCAGCATCACCAATTTATGCCCCACAGGAAACATGACAGATGAAGGATTTACCCTAGCAGATGCTAAAAATTGCCGGGTATAACCAATTCAGCGTGTTTTGCTGATGCCTCTCTGTCTTTCTGCCTGTCTTTCTTGATGTCTTGGTCTTTGTGTCTGTCGCGGTCTGCTCTCTCTCTCTCTCTCTCTCTCTCTCTCTCTCGAGGCTCGGAAAAGAAGATCAGACTGATCAGACTCGTTTTGTGAGCGTCTGTCAAACGTGAGATTTTAACAAATTAGGAGTGTGTTGATCGTCGCAATCTTTTGCATGGAGGAACTTAAAAGGTGTGGTAACTGGAGTGATTTGAAAACTTTCTGAGTTAGTCATCAAGATCAAGGCTAATTTGCTTCATTAAGTTTTACAAAGAATTATGAAGAAGGGGATTTCTTGGAGTACAGCTCAAACTTCGGATCGTGTTTTCATTGAGTATACAACTTGCACGTGATTGATTGACGATAGCTGAGTGTGTGTCCTTGGTGTGAGATTAGTGAAGTTGTTCAACTGGTTGACAGTGTCGCGTGTGTGATAGCACGGTGTGTTTACAAACTGAAGAAAAACAGGCGCTTTAAAGGAATCCTTTTCTTCGTTTTGCGATGTTGCAAATAGGCACACGATCTGACAAAAAAAAAAAAACTGCTGTCAAATTATCATCGGTGTGAGAAACATTATTCCTTTCTATTATACTACTGAGAGCAAAATGACGACTTCTTCGTTAAGTGATGAATGTGGCAGTCTGATACAGATGATGGACTGGCATTTTAGTCAGATGATGCGAATGATGAATTTACATTCCCGTAACCTCAGTAACATGCTTAGTCACAATCTCCAGCAATTCAACAGCGCAGTAGGAAAAACTCAACACTGACATTAATTCACTGAAACATGCATCTGAGAGAAATAGGTTGGAGATTAATACTGCAATAGAAGATATTGCGGTTGTGAACGAGAATTTTGAACTGATTAGTCAAAGGCTCGACAGATTGGAGGAACAGAGATCCATCAGAATGAAGCAGACCTGAAGAGCCGCAATTTGAGATTTACAGGAATACCAGAAAGAGGTACATTCACACATTTCCAACTGATGTAATCATTGATGTTCTGAACCAATATTCCCTACGGAAGAAAACTGAGTCACAATGATATTGACCGGGCATTCAGAGTGGGGAATGGAATGACTCAGCAGACAGACCAAGACCAATAGTTGTGCAGATGCACAGGTGGTCAGATAAACTGGACATTTTGCAAGACCAAGACTTGAGGGAATCGCTACGTAGGGACAACATCAGGATTTCTGCAGAACCAGACAAAGAGAAATGATAGACTTCCATACCAAACAAGGGAAAGAGGGCATATTGCTGGAAGGGCAAACTGCAAGCGAAAGAATACTCTCAAAGGTTGGGCCCAAAAGACTTCCCCGACCCATTGCTATGGGCAAAAAAAAAAAAAACCGATTTTCAACAAAGAAACGGCCAGGAATACCACGACGCATGGGCTTCAGCTGAGAATCAGAGACACTACAATGACTTCAGCAGAGATATGAATAATAGAAGATCAAGTGGTGTTTTAAAAAGAAGTGAAGAACAACGTGTAGTGCCTGGACACATGAGTTACATCCAAGCAGTCAAAAATGGGTCGAACAGCATATAATGTTTCAAAGCACAAAGAAAGAACACTGAGAAACTCTTCGAGCTCGAAAAGGCTCCCAATTAATGAGTATTTTTCTTATGAAAGGCATAATAAACAGAATTCTCCTTTTCATCAGCACGCTTCAAGAGCGGATCACCAAAGAATCGTCATAATGGGAAGGAAAAAAAACAGTTTCATTCAAGACAGTCAGTATCGTCTGATGATGAAAGAAGTGGAAAAATAGATACATGGGACACTGATACTACAGCAAATATTACAAACAAAACAAAATATGATATGGGATAGAAGACACAACACAAATAAAACAAGGATTCCAGTTAGAAACAGCAAGCAAGGACGAGATGAAAGGGAGCAGCTTTCCTGTGATGATCAGCAGACACTACGATGGTTGCAAACCCTGTCCTCCAACTGCGATGAAGATTGTGATCCAGAGGAAGAGCAGCGTGATCTCGCTGCTGCTGACATATTACAGCGCTACGGGAAAACACCTCAGTGTGCGGATGACAACCAGGAGTCAACCCTGAAGGGACAAGAGGCAGGACTGTCAGATGAAGACATCGCCATCTCAAAAGGAGGAAACGAAGTAGCAGAAACCATGGAACCAGATCTCCAGTCTGACATCCGCTCAGTCGGTCAGTTCCAGATTTATCTAGGAATGATTTCGGCATGTGTGACAGCGGAGCTGGAGATCAACCTCTGCGGGCCGTCGCTGAAGATCGGATCGAGGTGGGGTAGCAAAGATTCCTCTAAGAATGGTACAGAAAGACTTTCTCGTCCTAAGACACGAGCAAATGCAAAGGAGCGGAAGTTAGCCAGGGTGGTAACACGAACGGGAAGTACCAAAACACGATCAGTTAGCCAAGGCAGCCAGGGTAGCATCAGGGAGGCGTTTAAGAGGGTCAGGTCTGGTTGTAGGTCACAATGCAGTGATAAACGCACACAGAGACAGGATCCCTCTCCTGAATGTCAGTTAGAAGACAAATGACAAGCAGGCCGGGCATCATGCTATCCAAGTGGGTACATGAAAAGGGCACGGGGTACAATAGGTACTTTTTTTCCCAAACAGGACAAATGCCCGGAGAACAAATATTTGTGTAACAGTTCAAATGTGTTGTCTGGTCAAAACATGTCTAGATCCGTCAGCTTTTTGAATTATAACGTGCGTGGATTGTATGAAAAGTTACATGATCAAGAATTTGTTAACTTTGTAACTACCCACGATTTCATTACGTTTTTACAGAAACTTTTATTTCAGAAGATTTTGATTCAATTGTTTTTTTTTTTTTTCAGATTATGATTCTTTTATTTCCAAAGCTCAGAAACTGTCAAAGCAGGAGAGATATTCTGGAGGAATTTTGGTTTTTGTCAGAAAGTGTTTTTCTAAGTTCATTTCCCAAATAAAAGTTAAAATTGATGATGTAGTTGTGCTAAAAATATCAAAATAGCTATTTGGTTGTGATTATGATGATATGTTCATTTCAACCTATATTCGACCATATGATTCCAGTTACTGGAGAAACAATGTTGATGGATATGGTATAGAAGTACTTGATGAATGTATTATGTATTGTATGAGAAATTCGAAGATTTTTCTTATTCTGTTATGTGGAGATTTAAATGCTCGCACCGAAGATAGAAATTTTGATTACAGTGATGACATTTTTGAGCAGTCGGTCAGCAGTGCTGCAACCGACATAAATACTTTTGCCAGAAAGTCTGATGATATGGAAATGAATCTCTTTGGGACTCAGCTAGTTGAATTGTGCAAAATTACAGACTGTTTTATTGTAAACGGTACCTCAAAATGGAATTGTGACTCTGGTTGTACTTACGTGTCAGAAAAAGGGTCAAGCGTGATAGATTACTTTCTTGATGTCATGTAATTTTCCCTCTCATCTCTCAGACATGCGATTAATTGTAAAAGAGTTGGTTGACTCAGATCACCTACCCGTACAACTAACATTGTACACAAAGGTCATGAATGAGGAAACTATACAGAATGCTGTCATGAATGAGGAAACTATACAGAATGCTCATTGCCTAAAGACAATGGCAGAGAAAAAAAAATAGTGTGGAATGTGGACAATGAAAAAGAATATAAAGATCGTCTTACAGACTACGAAGGTATAACTATGTTAAAGGAAGCAATGGAACAGATTGATGAAGATGTTGATTCAGCAATGGATTTGTTTACGCAATATCTGCTTAGAGCTGGTAAGTGTATGCAGAAAACAGTGTCTACTAAGAAGCAATCTCAGAGATCTGAATGGTTTGATGAGGAGTGCAAAAAGGGCTAAACAGGTTAAAAAGACGCTTACGTGTACTCCAAACGTTCAAACGGATGGGGAAATGTAAAAGTCATGACGGAAAATTGAAGATACAGACAAATTTAAGAAAATCTAACAAAAAATGTATATGTAAAGACATGAAATTGTCCTGTGCTGAAAGCAGAAACATATACAGGAAACTACTGAAATGCAAAAAAGCGAGGTTACCGTAGGCAAACGGCTGAAAAACTAAGTGTTCACTTAAAAAATTCAGCTGTTGACTGTCTCGATTTCATAATGGTATTATGATGGTGAAGAAATCGAGACAGTCAACAGCTACTGTTACTTGGGTTTCACATTTACTACCATGCTTAGTATGAAGCTTGGAATAGAGCACATGGTAACAAAGGGCAAAGAAAGCACTTTATCTTCTGTGACGTGCGTTTAACAATTGCAAAGACATGTCTCGGGAAATATTCTTCAAACTCTTTGATTCCAAAATCCAGCCAGTTTTAGTGTATTCAGCGGAAATATGGGGTCTGCAACGTTTAGAGCACATTGAGAAAGTACACTTATTAGCCTGCAAAAAGATTCCCCAATGTTTCCCACTAGCATTGTGCAAGATGCCTATGGCCTATATGCATAAAACGTTCGCATTCGCATTCTCTCTCTCTCTCTCTCTCTCTCTCGCTCTCTCTCTCTCTCTCTCTCTCTCTCCTCTCTCTCTGTCTGTCTGCATGTGTGTGTGTGTGTGTGTGTGTGTGTGTGTGTGTTGAGCGAGAGAGAGATGAGAGAGAGAGAGAGAGAGAGAGAGGAGGGAGAGGGAGAGAGAGAGAAAGAGAGGAGGGAGACAGAGACAGAGAGAGAGACTGACAGACAAACAGACGTAGACGCACACAAAGAGAAAACAGAGAGATAGAGGAGAGACAGAGACAAAGAGGAGAGAGAGGAGGGGAGTGCGCATGCGCGCCCACGTGAGTGGAAGAGAGAGAGCCCGCGAGCAGAGAGGGAGAGAGAGAGAGAGACGAGGGAGAGAGAGAGACGGAGAGAGAGAGAGACAGACAGACGGACAGAAAGACAGGACAGACAGACAAACCGGGACAGAGTTCAAAGACATCACACACACACACACACACAACACACACAACACAAACACACACACACACATACACGAGAGAGCAGAGGGAGATGAGATGAGAGAGAGAGGAGAGAGAGAGAGAGAAGGAGAGAGAGACGAGGACAGACAGACAGACAGGACAGATAGACAACAGGGACAGACAGACAGGCAGGCAGGCAGGCAGACAGACAGACAGACGGACAGACAGACAGGCAAAAAAGGAGCATTCATAACCCATACAATCACAGACCGCCTGGGCAATATAACGATGCCCCTGTGGAACAGGACCGCGTCGATATATTACACATGTTCAACGGGACGCCGATATCCAATATATCTCTCTCCTCTCCTCTATCTCTCTCTCTCGCTCTCCCTCTCTCTCTCTCTCGGTCTGTCTGTTCGCTGCTGTCCTGTCTGTCTGTCTGTCTTGTCTGGCTCTCTCTCTTCTCTCTCTTCTCTTCTCTCTCTCTCCTCTCTCTCCTCTCTCTCTCTCTCTGGCTTCCGCCCACCTTGGCTGAGTTAAAACAACATGTCTGTAACTATGATTGTGGATCATTAAGTTTATGAGGTATTCTCACCCCATCGGTCCCCTTGCAAACACTTACGAGACTTGTTATTGATGTCATTTTCTACTGTTTATTCACACACACCCACGTGCTCGCCGCGCGCGTGCGCGCGGCGCGCGCACACACACAAC
>JADBJO010002390.1:7500-12500 GCA_016801955.1 Conus betulinus
TTTAATATAACATGCTATGATATGAAATCAAATTAAATACTATTTGTTATACTGTATCATATTATGTTACATCACATTACATTATATTATGTCATATTGTATTCTATTCTGTTTTATTCTGATATGTCACGCCATGCCATGTCATGATATGTCCTGTCCTGTCCTGTCCTGTCATGTCATGTCATGTCATGTTATGCTATGTTAAGCTATGCTATGTTATGTTATGCTGTCTATGCAATGTTATGTTTTGTAACGTTACGGTTGCGTTATGTTACGTTAAGTTACTATGTTACGCTGTATTAGATTATCATGTCATGTTACATTATATTACACCACATAATACCGTATCAAAATATATTATGTCACATATTATGTGACAGCATGTCATACTATTCTATATTGTTTTATACTGCATTATATTACATTAGGTTATATTATTGTGTATGGTATACTATCATTTTACACCACATTATATTATATCATATCATATTGCTATTAAAATGTATGACATATATAAATATGATAGGATAGGATGTGATGGAATATGATATGATATGATACGGCATGATCTATCATCATCTCTATCGTTTACATTTTTGTGTTGCGTTTAGAGTGCGCGCATTTGTTTGTTCTTTGTTTCTGTTTGCTTTGTTTGTTTGTTTTTAAAGTTTGATTTCTTCCTGTTTCAATTAATTGGCTTTTGTTTCGTTTCGTTATTGCTTTGTTGATAACTTTTTATGTGATTGTTGTCTTTAGTGTGTATGTGTGTGTGTGTGTGTGTGTGTGCGTGTGTGTGTGTGTGTGTGTGTGTGTGTGTGTGTGTGTGTGTGTGTGTGTGTGTGTGTGTTCTTAAGCTATGACTCAGTGAAATGAAAACAAAGCACTATTGTCCGCACAGCGAAGGTTCTGTTTATTATTAGCAGATGATTCAAAACCAAAGAGCTGTAAGACTTTGTGAACAAGAAATTGAACAAAGATACTGGCTGGAAAATGGTTATCAATAAGATTAAGAAAAGACGTGAAGTTAAAGCCAAACAGTTTCGAACTGGAGTTAGAATCCTGACAGCCAATTTGAGCCTCGCAAACGTAGGTGTAGTGAATGATTCTACACGTACATGCCGCCAGAACGTGCCAGACAGCATCTACCGTGTGTTGTGTGTGCATTCCAAATCCTTCTCGGAAATCTTTATTCTTGTCATTGATAATTTGCAGAGAAAGCAGTTTGGAGAAAACAGTTTGTGTACAGTGGATTTGACAGCAGCATCAAATCAAACAAAATGCTTGATTATTTTACTGCCTGCAAAGTTATTCATATTCAAATGCGAACTGAAGCAAAAAAAAAAAAAAAAGTTACCAACATATTTATATAACGTATCTCAATTTAAAGTATGAAACAGAAGAAAAAAAAACTCTCCAGGAAGACTATATTCATACAATGCTTTTAAAGCTGAATGGTTGTGTTTTACATCAATTCTAGATTAACGGACAATTTTCAAGCATTCTGACCTTCTTCCTTTCTTTCTGAAAGATATCGTTCCTGACAATAATATTGTATCCCGTTCCACGAACTGTTCGAACCTTGGCTCTCAGTCACATTCGACCACAATATCATGAAGCTCGTACAATATGCTCGGAAACGATACTTGACTGATAGAGTCGTTTAACGTGGAGAAGAGCATTGAGATCTTTGGATAGCTTGATAGATTGTAATATTTCTTTGCTTCATCTCCCACATGAATGTTTCGAAGAAAACAAACATAGGCATGTTCCTTTTTCATGTGAAATGCAGTTTGTGTTACTGTTCCTTGTATAATGATATAATCGGTATATCGTACCCTAATTATCGACCCGGCCCTTTTCGCTGTCTCTTTAATTTTTCTTTTTCTACCTTGTGTCTTATTGTCTTTTTTTTTCTTTGTTTTGTTTTGTTTTTTTTTTGTTTTGCTATTGTTGTTCTGGATATAATTACTTAATTACCTGCTTGTAAATTATCATGTCTGGGTTACGTTTCCCTCGTTGTGTTTTTTTTGTAGGTGTACTTCTGTTTGCCAACATCTTCTTTCTCCTTTTTTCCTTTTTTTGTGCATTGTGAACATTAAACAAATATTAACTAAGAAATGAAAAGATCTGTTTATCAACATCTTACTTCAATCTAAAATCTCATCCGAGTTACCAGTCGAACCTCATATACTGTAACGCAAACAGAGCTGAAGAAACTTTGATGCTAAGTACATCTGCACATGCCATGTGTTACAGCACGTTAGCATTTTATTTATTTTTTTCCCCTACTTACGTGGATCGAAAAAAAAAGTTTTCTTCGTAAAACTGAAGAGCACAGAGAATGATTTCAAGTGCCTCATCCCCTCCACTATACACACACACACACACACACACACACGCACGCACGCACACACACGTACGCATGCACGTACGCACGCACACACACACACACACACACACACACACACACAGAGGTATAGCCTACATGACACGAAGCAGAGACTGAGGAGTAGGATGCGTGGGTTTGGGGGGACAGGCATACAGAGAGAAAGAGGGACGGAGTTGTCGGAGGTGGTTGACGGAGGTGTGTGGGGGGGGGGGGGGGGGGGGGGGGGGGGAGAGGAACAGGGTAAAGGGGACAGGAATGAGGAGATCCCGTCAGTGACGAGAGCGATGTGTTGTTAATATAGTAAACAGGAATACACACACACACACACACACACACACACAGATGATAAAGTTGTATGGAAGTGTAGGCCTTCAAGCAATGTTCATAATAGCAACGTTGCGTCGACTCCCGAAAATTCTAATGACATTGTCGATATACCATGACAGCGGGAAGCTCTCTCTCTCTCTTTCTCTCTCTCTCTCTTTGAGGGGAGAATGGGAAGATGTTTGAATAAGGCATTAGATTGTTGCTCCAAACTTCGTCTGGTTGCTTTATGTCGGGGTCTATGATTCGCCAGATTTTGTAAACTTCATTGCGATTGGGCCATAAAGTCCCCCCTCGCCCCCCCCCCCCCCCCCCCCCCTTCCCCCGCCGCGCACCTATTGGACAGCGTTGCTTGTTTTCTTTCTCGTTTTTTTTCTTTCTTTTTTTTTTTTTTTTCTTTTTTTTTTTCTTTAACCTTCAGAGTTCTTCCATTTACCCCACCCCCCCCACATCCCCACCGGCCCCCTCAGTGTTCGGGAGGACCAATCAGCTACAGGGTCCGACTTCGACTGGCCGCTATTGGCGACTGACTCAGTGTGTTCAGTTGTGCGTTCATCTGTCTTTTAATTTCATTCGAACAGCCTCAGCTTGATTTTTTTTTATTATTTATAAAGAACAAAGCACGTGGTCCTTGTTCAGTGTTGCTTGGTAAAAGATAAAAAAAGAGAACAGGGAGTTAAGCAACAACCCCCAACCAGCCAGCGAAACAGACGCATAAATAAATACAGGTAAATACAAGACGTGTCATCGAGGGATCTACAAGTTTCCCCAAGTGGCCTCATTTGGATAAAGGATTATCGCTGAGGATCTGATCCCATGACGTAACCAATCTCGTTTTGATTGAAACCAGGCGGCCATCCTGTATCCTTTTGCATAAATGAAAAAGCAAATGACATGCTGTTGACATTAGCATGTCGTTATTCACCAAGCCTAGCGTTTCACTTTTAATTCTCAGCTACTCTTGATAGATATATAATGTTTTTATTAACTTCTTTTTTGAGTTTTCTTCAACATTTTCAGAACATGTGATCGTGCTCAGGAATGCATACAATGCTAGAGAGTTCTTAGAAACAAGAAAGGATTAATATAGTTCCAAGACGAAATAACAATACTTCAGAATATATGTAATTAAAAAAAAGACTTGATGCATGTAGGATTACAGACTTGTGCAGGAAGATGACATTTTTTTTTAAAACCCATGCTGAGTTTATCAACAAGTACGACATAAAAACAAACCTCCTTACTAATGCAGCAGCAGTTACTAAAGGAATGAGGGGAAACAAACCTTGAGTGTTCTTGATTTTCGGACAACAGCCGGAGGATGTTGAGAAGAGTGTTGGAGTGGATAGAGAATTAAAGAAGCAATTTGACCGACAGAAATAAGGTCTCATACAAACAAACAAATGTCAGAATGCACAGAACCAGCGCCAAAATTCTGCGTTCTTCTCTGTCTGACCTCCTTTGCTATCTAGTTCTCTGAAGTAGGGGCCTACCCCCTGTGCCCAACTCCTCCCCTCTCCGCCTTAACCCAAACCCCACTTTGACACACCTTTAAGTATGCGTCCCCCTCTGTCTGTCCGTCCCTGTTTCTGTCTGCCTGTCGGTCTGCCTGCCTGTCTGTTTGTCTGTCTGTCTGTCTGTCTGTCTCCAATAGTTAATGGCTCATTCAGCTTTTCTTTTTCTCTTCTGAAGTGAATTATAAGATTTGATCATCCATAATTAGATCGGCATTTGAATCACACGGCAGCAGCAGATACCACACCGACAGCCTTTCTCTTTCTGTTTCTTTTTTGTTTTTGTTTTTGGTTTGTTTAGATTGGATCCTCACTATCGTCAACATGCAGTGTTATAAAGTTCTCTGAAGTAGAGGCCTGCTTCCCCTAATGCCCCCTCTCCGCCCACCTCAAAATCCCCCCCCCCCCCCCCTTCCCTCTCTGTCTCAACCAAAACCCCTGTCTCCAATCGACACAGAGTTGTCTGCTCCCCCCCTCTCTCTCTCTCTCTCTCTCTCTCATAGTAAACGGATGATTTTTTTTCTGCTGAAGTAAATTATAAAATTTGATCACCTTTAATCAGGTCGCCATTCAAAACACAATTGCCGCAGGGGTCATAACGACAGATTTTCTATGCATTAATAGCTATCAGTTTTACTTGGTGCACAGTAGAAGAGAAAGAAAGGGTAGTCGAATAAAAATCCCAACAAAGAGACACACAAGACAAATGCAGGTCGTCATCGAGGGATGTACAAGTTTCCTCAAGTAGCTTCATTGAGACTAAAGACTATCGC
>JADBJO010002390.1:32500-42500 GCA_016801955.1 Conus betulinus
ACAACACAACACAACACAGCTTAACACAATACAGTAATACCCAACACAAGAACACACAACACAACACAACACCGCCCAGCACAGTCTTCTTTCTTGCCTAGGAAACGAAATGTATCTCATGTTTTCCATCAAAAATGGCCAGTCTTGAGTTGACTCGAGCTTTCAAGCGACTTGGCCTCTCACTGTCCCAAGGCTCCAGGAGCATGTCCAGAAAAAAACCGACCATGCTGTGTACACAAAAGAAGAGGCTTGAAGCAGGTCATGATTGCTTTGGATCAGGATTTCAAGACAGGAACGCACGCACTTGGTCCACTTAACAAACTTAAGGTGGTTACACACGTGACGATCAGCGGTACCCGAGACCTGCAGTTTCCTGGACGCGAGGAATGGAGTGTGACCAGCGTTCGCTTGCCGCGAGAGAATCGAGAGGGGAGGTGAGGAAAGAAACAGAGGCTTGGTGAAAGGTTTTTTTTTTTTTTTTTTAACAGTAGTGCGGCTGCCTCTTCAAGCTCTTCTGGCTGTTGGAGAATGACAACTTTGATCGTTTCTCGCACTACTCAGAGGACGTTATAACGTTTCGTGCCTCAGCTAACCTGACAGGTCTTCCGAAGGACGGATTTCTCTCGCTTGCGAAAGCCCTCGCATCGTCTTGCCCCGTCAGCCGCAAGACTGTACTATGAAACGCCACCGCTCGCAAAATTAGAGAGAATCCTGGCCTTTCATGTGTAAGAAACACGCCTCTGATTGAGGTGGTGTATGGAGAAGGCTGGGCTTCGGTTTCCATAATGGCCCCACGGTAAAGCCATGCTCCTCTGGGGCGGCGTTTCCAAGACACGAAGAGGTCTAATTCTTGCGAATTTGGCGAGAGGTAACAGGTTTTTGTTTTGTTTGTTTCTTTGTCTATATTAGCCACCTCCAATAGATAGATCATGCCCAACATATCCCAGGGCTGACAACTTGCATGTTAGACCAGTATGGCAGAACCACAGACCAACTTCGTGATTGATGGGCTGACGTTGTGTTTAGGATATAATATGACGAATCTGTCACTGTACGTCCTGGCGTGGATTAATTGGATTAGTTACGCGTATGACGCTGCCGTTATCACACCGTCAGCGAAGAAAGCTCAAAAACATCGAATCCAGTTTCAGATTCAGAAAGGGGACTTGTTGCATGGTATAATTATGGCGTGAGTGTGTGTGTGTGTGTGTGTGTGTGTGTGTGTGTGTGTGTGTGTGCATGCGTGCGTGCCTACGTGTGTGCATGTGTGTGTGTGTGTGTGTGTGTGTGTGTGTGTGTGTGTGTGTGTGTGTGTGCGTGTGTGTTCTTGAATTCAACGCTTATTCACCAACGAATGTCATGCATGTGCAATGCTTGTTTCGATTCCTGTCCCTTCTCTGTGTGCGTGAGCATACTGTCTGTATGCTGGAACGCTGCAGAACCAAATCCATTCCTTTGTCAGTCCCACTGATCTAAAAAAATCTGAAAAGTCTGATCTTATAATCATCACATCCCGATCATATAGTTCACCAATTTTCGCGCTTAAAGCCGTTGAGGTATGAACCTAAAGCCGCACATGGAAGAACTGAAAGTCTTTTAAAAGAGCGTTGCACATTCAAGATGATCGTACATATTTTTCGGAGATACCAGAGGCATGCAACCTATATCAAGCATCTGATCAACCAACCAACGAGGCAGCCTGCTAGTCAGCGAGCTATCCAGCTAACCAACCGATCTACTCACTGGAAGGCCTTCGTGGTTTTGTTAGGGTGCGATCTGCTTTTAACTCCGTTCATAATTGTGGTTGACCAAGCCATCAACAAGAGCTGGATAAATTTGACACATCTAACAGACAGGATGACTGTTCCAGCGCAGAGAATTATATAGGGTGTTTATTGAGAGAGAGAGAGAGAGAGAGAGAGAGAGAGAGAGAGAGAGAGAGACAGAGACAGAGACAGAGAGACAGACAGACACAGACAGACAGAGCAAATCAGGGAGGGACTGTCCTTGCACCCAACGCCATTGAATTTGTCGGGTGAATTTTATCATGTGGTTTCAATGTGTGTGAATCACATCGTGTGCACATCCCCTTAGCTTTGCCTGGAGCAGACAGGCAAGACGGCGTGTGTAAGTTCCCCTTGACTTTGACTGGAGGTGTCTCATTACAGTAGTGTCAGCTTGTTTGAACTAAGCCAAGGTTGCAGTGAATGAGTGAGTGATGAGAGTGAGTGAGTGAGTGAGTGAGAGTGTATGTGTGTGTGTGCGTGTGTGTCCGTGCGTGCGTGCGTGCGTGCGTGCGTGCACGTGTGTGTGCGTGCCTGAATGTGTGTACGCGCGCGCGCACACGCGTGTCTATGTCTGTGTGCATACGTGTGCGCGCGCGTGTGTGTGTGTGTGTGTGTGTGTGTGTGGGGGGGGGGGGGGGGGGGGGGGGGGGGGGGGTTCGTGCGTGCGTGCGTGTGTTCGTACGTATGTGTATGTGTGTGTCTTTCTGTTTGGCTGTCTATCTGTCTGTTTGTCTGTTTGTATCTGTGTGCATGTCCTCTCGAGAAGTGGAGGGGGAGGGATAGTAAGCTTTCAACTGAGTGTACGCGTGCATGTACATAAATACATACACGGGTGTAAGCTTGTTTTGTGAGAGAGGCCACGGGATGTGGGGCATGAGAACAGTGGAGAGAAGGTAGAAGGGGGTGGAGGAGGGGGACGGGGACATGCAATCTCTCTTATACCGGGTAGGACTACTTCTCAACCCTGAAGCGCTAAACATGTTAGCTCGTAAGTAAGTCAACAAGTTCAATGCAGCGTCGATTATGGTACACTGCTGGCCTCAAAAACCAACGATAATATTTTTACATTTTTATTTGTGAGAACAGTAATCTGTTCATTTGTCTCGTGAAGTTATCGGTTTCATCCCGTTACAACTGTAGTTTTTTTTTGTTTTGTTTTGTTTCCTTTTCGTCCCCATGTTATTACGCCTTAACATCACCAATTCCACTGAATACGGCAGTCACTGTTTTAAGAAATGATGAATGAAAAATTAAAAGCTATTTAAAAAAAAAAAACAGTAAAAAAAAAAATAATAACGAATATATATGAAGTATGAATAAGTAAATTTATAAGTAACACACAAACGAAACACATGTAAAGTTTAAATAATAAGTCCATAAATGAAGAAATAGATAAATGAATAAATAAAATAAAAAAATTTTTAAGGGTTAGAATGACCCAAATAAATAAAGGGATAAATAGATAAAAAAAAATGAAAATAAATAAACTAATGGATAAGTAAACAAGTGGGGTACCTTTTGCTCCCATAAGGAAACCTAACACAGAATAACTTTTGTTCGAGACTGGCACAGTCTCTTGAACTTGAATAAAGTCAGACTAATACAAAGATGAACAATGTAATGAGTGGAGAGGGGTGAACAAGCGCAAGCCAACAACTAAATGTTCTTTTTAGTAATGACTTGGCAAAATTTTGGAATTAAGGAGGGAGGTTGAAAATGTAGAAAACTGGGAACATGAAATTAAGAAACTACATTGTAGATATGAAAATTGTTCATTAACTGTATAAGGAAACCATCGCAATCCCTTTTGAAGGCAGACATATTTGTATTGCCTACTCCGAGGACACCATCGCAATCCCTTTCGAAGGCAGACATATTTGTATTGCCTACTCCGAGGCAGACATATGTTATAGTGCCTATTCCGAGATATTTGTATTGCCTACTCCGAGGTATTTGTATTGCCTACTCCGAGGTATTTGTATTGCCTACTCCGAGGCTTTTGTATTTGTATTTGTAGGCCTTGCCTACTCCGAGGCCTTGCCTACTCCGAGGCCTTGCCTCCGAGGTATTTGTATTTGCATTGCCTACTCCGAGGCCTTTCGTCCGCTGGGTCGGAACTCATCAGAGAGACACAGCTGGTTGAATCTGCGCTCCTGGCGTCAAATAGAGACACACCATAGTCCATAATACCGTGGTGTTCTCACCACCAAGGGTGCAAAAAAGAATCCAATAGCACCCCCGAAGCAGCCAGTGAAGGGTAGTAAATGAAACTAAACGAAAGAGTGGAGAGGAAAAAAGTTTGCTGAAAAACTACAGATATTATGCAAATAGTATGAAATGTAGGGGGCAATCTTTGAGCCTACGCTTGAAGATCCACCCAAGGATGCAAGGGAGATCAAAAGACAAACACAAAGACGGACAGAAACAAATACAAATAACCTCGATTTAACCAAAAATGAAATTGGAAATGAAATGAGGCAGGGAACAGTAAACAATAAACAGTAAACAAGTGGGGTAGTTTTTTTGCTACCATAAGGAAACCTAACACAGAATAACTTTTGTTCAAGACCGGCACAGCCTTTTGAACTTGAATAAAGTCGGAAAAATTTAGTTGTTGGCCTGCGCTTGTTTGGTGATGACGTATTGATATCGACAGCTCCCAGCCAGTGCTACTTAAAAACGGGCAAGGGTGTGGCTGTACACAGGTGAACCGTAAAGAGCAGCATTAAGATAATGCCACTGAGAGGGCCTGGAGATTGAGATGTGAAGCAAAAAAAAAAAAGTTGGTATAGTTATAAATATAAAAAGAAAAGAAGTAAATCAATGAAGAAAGAGAGAGGAAGATCAGAACCAAAGAAGGAATAAAGGAAGGAAAAGTGAATGAAAGAAAGAGAGGACATCCAGGAGAACTCAGACCTCCACCGAGTTCTAACGGATCCTGGATCCACTGTTGGCATGGATCCGCAGTTCGGATCTCCATCAAACTTTAAAGCGCGCACGCTCGTGCTTGGGTGCGTTCGTGCGTGTGTGTGCGTGCGTGCGTGCGTGCGTGCGTGCGTGCGAGCGTGTGTGCGTGCGTGCGTGAGTGCACGCGCGTGTACACATGCGCGTTACACTGGTAATCAATTATACGACAACTATCAATGTTATTATGAGTAAGGCTTAATCGCTGTGATCATTGGCTGTTTTAAAGCAGAGTGAAAACAATGAGCTTTATTATAAAAAATGCTTTATCGCTGTACGCACAGGCTGTGGTGAAAATGGAGTGAAAATTTAGACATCAACATGGCAAGGCTTATTTGCTGTAAACATGCGCTGTGGTGAAACAGTAGAACCTTCATCGCCGTATGACGAAGAAGTATTTTTTTCTATTTTCTGTGTGCACAGCTAGGGTGATTAAAGTAGAGTTACGTCCACAACTCCATTATGACAAAGTCTTATTCGCTATAAAACACAGGCTGCTGTGGACGCGGTAAGGTAACGTTATTGTGACAAAAGTTTCGGGTTTTTTTTTTTTTTTTTTTTTTTTTTTTTTACTTTTATTTGTTGTTGTTGTTTTTTCTTTTTTTTTTTTCTTGTGGGGGTGGGGGTGATACTGCCTGTAGTTTACTAAAGTGGAGATTCAGCCCCTGTACCATACACTTACTTCCTTTTTTTTTTTCATTTTTTTTTTTCTTTGTGGGTAATTTTCTTCTGTCTTTTTTCCCACTCATTTGTGCCAACGCTGCTCATTCTAACTCTTCACCTACGGTGACACCCTTTATCCCATCGCAGCCCCAGCATCGGCATTCCATTTGGAGAGTCAATGGCCAAATCGTCCTGGGTTAACCCACCAGAGGAGACACTGCCGAGTCACTTCGGTGGTGTTGAGTGGCACCTGTTCTGATCCAAGATACGCAGGAGGTCCACCTGCGAAAAGGCTTACCGACGACAATAATCGCTTAGATGCAGAACCAGCGTGGGTGAGCTTCTCCATTGGAAGGTAGCACGCACTTTCAGTTAAGCAACGTTGATTCCGCACTGTTTAGCCCAAACTGTAGTGGGTGTGGGTGGGTGCGCCCCCTCCCCCTCTCTTTCTTTCTCTCTCTCTCCCCCTCTTTCTGCATCTGTGTGTGTGTGTGTGTGTGTGTGTGTGTGTGTGTGTGTGAGAGAGAGAGAGAGAGAGAGAGAGAGAGAGAGACAGAGACAGAGACAGAGACAGAGAGACAGAGAGAGAGAGAGAGAGTAGAAACTTGTGAACTGTTCACGGCCATGGCAGAGGGCAAGCTTGATCTAACATAATTAGTAATGATCACCTTCTGTCATCGACAGTGGCTGGAATTTGGGTCTATATTCACCAAAAACAACTCCATGAATTTGTAATACAATATAACACGGTATATAGTGTAACATATATTATTACGTAACATAATGTAATATAATAAATGTAGTATAACCTAGTTTGCCATACATTGACAGAATAGAACAGTATAATGTAGTATAACATGATATGATAGATTAGGATAGGATTGGGTATGGTATGATATTTGACATAATATAATGTAATATGATAATATAGGCTATTATGTGATATAATATGATATGATATTGTATGATATGACATGTAATGTGGCATTGTATGATTTGATATGGTAAATCGTATCACATATATAGTATATCATAACGTAGTATAATATCATACGATATGAAACGATATGATATAATGTGATATGGTATAATATGGTATGGTAGATCGTATCACATCATAATGTAGCAGAGCATCATGTGATATGATACGATATGATGTGATATGATATAATATGGTACGGTACTACAGGATACGGTAGATAGTATCACATCATAGCACTAAAGTATATTATCATACTGTACTACATGTCACAGTATCATATATCACACAATTCCGTACAATATCATATCATCTCACGTCATATTACCATGAAAAAAAAACTTTTTAAGGGATAGGCGTTTCGCCGATTTGGAGGAAGGGGTGAGCGTGGACGAAGAGGAATCGTCTGAATTTTTGTCTTCAGGTGATGCCGAGGGAGGGGAGATGTGGAGAGGCTGCTGCAGCTTTTTAGCCAGTCCAGCCAGCCGGGTGCTTTTCTTCCCATCGGCGACAGTCGACGACGACCCAGGGAAAAAGGCTTTACCGCTTTGGCTGTCTTTGCTGTTCTTCCCATTGGCGTTAGTCCACGAAGACCCAGAGGACGAGGCTTTGCCGCTTTGGCTGTCTTTGCTGTTCTTTCCGTTGGCGTTAGTCCACGACGACCCAGGGGAGGAGGTTTTGCCGCCTCTGCTTTCTTTGCTGTTCTTGTCCATGGAGTGTGTATGAGTCAAGGTGTGTTTTTCCCCCTGCAGGTATTTAAAGCAGCGACTGGTGTATACGGGAATCAGAGTCGTTGGAGTGATATGCGGCCGGGGTTCTTTGTCCTGTAACAATAACAGTGATGATACACACGCGTAAATCAATGATAAATAAAAAAAAAAAAAAAAACATGCAGCTGCAAGGTTTTGCTTGGCCAATACGGTTTTGGGGAAAAAGAAGGAAATGAAGAAAGAAAGAAAATTCAGAAGACACAAGTTTCAGTACCAATATACACAAAAGATGTCTATCAGCATTTTATCTCTTTATCTCTATCTATCTGTCTGTTTGTCTTTCTGTCTGTATGTCTGTTTGTCTATCAGTTTATCTATCTACCTATCTACCTGTCTGTAGTCTGTCTGTCTGTCTATCTATTTGTCCGTCTGTCTGCCTATCTCTGTATCTATCTGTCTGTCTGTCTGTATGTATGTAATATGTATGTATGTTTGCATGTATGTTTGCATGTATGTACCTACCTACCGACCTACCTGCCTGCATGCCTGCCTGCCTACCTGCCTTACTACTTACCTACCTACCTATCTATTGTGCATGCACAAACGACATCAGCAACTCAGTCGACATATTCCAACAGTTTTAAAAGGATGCATTTGGAAGTGGTGACGTGGTCAAATTAACAAGAGTCAACATTACCATGTTTTTCGTGTCTTATTCTTTTTTCTCTTAATAATATACACACATGATCAGAATGAATCACTGTTCACATGGCAGTTTTGTCCCATGGCAGCTAAGTCTTGGAGATGCTGTTACAAAGGCTTTTTTTTTTGTTAAAGACAGTTGAGGCTGTTCATAACTAGCCGAACTTTGGATTTGCCAACTAAGATTCTGTAGTGATGGAATTTTGGCCATCTCACCAATCCTTGTCTTTGTGTTCTTCATTTTGCGGTCTTCTTGCTCGTGATTCAAACACGTCGAGTCACGTCAAAGATGAAGAAGGGAAAAAGGACCGATGTCTCGCCTCGCTTCACCCACTATTCGCCGTTGTCGTGGCCCGTTCGCCCATGCAGGTCACTTAATCACTTCCGGGCGAGAGAGCTGTTCAGTCGCTCGGCTTGCCCTTCTCGTGTAATTACGTGTGCCAGCTTCTTCTTGTCTTCTACTGTTCAGTAAGGGCGACCTACTGCCTACATATAGGCCTTCTCTCTCTCTCTCTCTCCTCTCCTCTCTCTCTCTCTCTCTCTCTCTCTCTCTCTGTGTGTGTGTGTGTGTGTGTGTGTGTGTGTGTGTGTGTGTGTGTGTGAAAACCACCGCGTGTGTGCTTCAATCTTGACGATTTGACACTATCCGCTTCAAAGTGCGATGGACAGGCAGCCAATTCGTGTTTAGTCAGTCTATCAGGAAGTAGTGATAAGTGCCTCCCACGTGCGTAGTGGATCTTCAGTTGTCCCCTCTATACCTGTATCACAAAATATCGATCTTTCAGAACATGATCGTGGGATGAGAGGGGGAGGCCAGTTCAGAAACAAAGGGAAGGGTCGTCCCGAGTCTGCGATCTAGTTCCGCCGACGGGCAGTTTGTTTCGATTAAGAACGACCTTCAGGGATCTTCACAGTCGCCGTGACAAAGTGGGTCGAGGGGTGGTATGCCCAGGCCAGTGCCGCGCGTTGCCTGACGTCCGTCCTGGTGTTGTTCGGTCTGTTTTGGAGACGCCTGGCATCAGTGTGGCCGACAATGGCAGCGCACCCACACAGCACAGACGATGATCGCAACGAGTCACATCACTCAGCGCGCTGGATCTTGCGTCTCCCCCCTCTCTATATGATGAGTTCATCAACCACTTTTATGATTTGTTTTTGAATGCCATCCGCCCCCCCCCCCCCCCCCCCCCCCCCCCCCCCCCCTTCTCCGCCCCATCCTACCTCTTTTGATACGCTATATCCGATCACTTTCTTCTTTCTTTAACAGCATCTCGTTTGATGACAGTCTGCTTATCTCTTCTCTCTCTCTCTCTCTCTCCTCTCTCTCTCTCTCTCTCTCTCTCTCTCTCTCTCTTTCCTCGATCTCCAAGTCTCGTCAACTTTGACGAGATGTTTCCGTCTGAGCGCGTACAGCACAATTATTTTGTGGCTGAGTCGGTAATTGTCGGTTGTAAAGCGTTGTCAGTCTGAGAATGACGAAGGTCTGACTTCTTCTCTGCCTTCAAATTAAAAAGAAGACAGAGTCATGCCCTGAAGTAAAAAAAGAAAATCATTTTTTTTTTCCTTCTCGAGAAACAACAATACATATTTCACAAATATGTTGGCCAGTGTTTCTTACAAGGTGCTTTTGAACGCCCATCTTGCCGGTGACCAGACAAGAGAAGTTGCATTCAGAGAAAGAGAGAGAGAGAGAGAGAGAGAGTGAGTGTGTGTGTGTGTGTGTGTGTGTGTGTGTGTGTGTGTGTGTGTGTGTGTGTGTGTGTGTGTGTCAGAAGTCAGGAACACACACACACACACACACACACACACACACACACACCGAGAGAGAGAAGAGAGAGAGAGAGAGAGAGAGAGAGAGAGAGAGAGAGAGAGAGAGAGAGAGAGAGAGAGAGAGAGAGAAGGAGGCAGAGAGAGACGAGAGAGAGAGAGAGAGAGAGAGAGAGAGAGAGAGAGAGAGAGAGAATCCACATGTAAAATAAAAAAAAATCATCCGTTATTTTCGCAGTTACTGTAGAATGCCTGCTATTTGAGTTATTCGCTCACCCCTTTTCCAAGTCTGACAAAGTGCCACGCGTTGTCTTCAATGGACAGACATAGAGATAGGCCACCAGCTACTGAAAATTGTATCTGTAGTTTCGGGGTAACTCAAGAATAGTTGGTTCTGTTCTGTGGACAGGCTTACGTGCCCCCCCCCC
>JADBJO010002390.1:47500-57500 GCA_016801955.1 Conus betulinus
GACGGAAATACACACAAACTGATACAATTTCATAAAATGGTTAATGGTGTCTGTCCAAACCATTTAGCTGATCTTCTCCCTTCTCTAGTCTCTGACCAAAATCGTTTCCATAGGCGTCGGCCACTAGAAAGAACAGTGACACGATTTAGAACTGAATTATACACAAAAATAATTTATACCTAGTACAGTCATTTTGTGGAACAACCTTCCAGACGACATTAAGTCAACAAACTCTATCAGCCGATTTAAACGTTTTCTGACTACGTCAGACACCACTGTTTCCTCCTACTAATACACTGGGTCGAGGCAAGGTCAAACAAACCATTGTAGATTACGCTTATGAATGAGTAACGTTAATCACGACTTACACAACAGACATCTACTGGCTGATCAAAATGTGCGTGTGGCCATCACACAGAAAACACAGAGCACTACCTGTTAGATTGTTCAAACTACATACAGATAAGAACGAATACGATACTCACTCTCAATCCTAACTGGATTGATACTTACACATTACTTTTTGCGATAGTTTATCGCCCAAAGTAAACGTTTTTTAACATTATAGCAAATTAGTTGTTCTTCCTCATCTTCCTGTTCTTTTTCAGGTACTTCTTCCCGATCTTGTTCATCTCCTCATGCTTGTTCATCTTCTTGTTTCTTTTCTTCTTATCATTATTCTCCTCGACGTTGCTGCCAGGTAGGCCCTCGGATGGCTGTGTATGGTTATTTAGTACTCCCTCAATTTACGACTTTGCATTAGACCCACTGCGACACGGGGCTGGGCTCTTTGGTGTTTGGGGGGGCGACAGACGCATCTCTCTCTCTCTCTCTCTCTCTCTCTCTCTCTCTCTCTTCAAATTTGTGTAAGTTCGGTGCATGGGGAATCATGGTATTTGTTGTGTAGATTGCCTGTTTGCATCGCTGTTAGGTTCTTCTGATCTGTTCTATCTTCTTTCCTGTCTTTTTTTAAAACTAAGATTTCTACAAATTTTCCCATATGATATTCAGCCTTTTTCTTTCTCTCTTACGTGCCAATGTTGATTATGCAATCCGCCGACGTGTTTTTTTGGTGTTAAATTTTCCGTCACTGAGCACATTATAAACATTTGCTTGTTGCTGCTTCAGTTCAATAAGTTGTGTATGTGCACATCTGTTCAATAAAGAAATGTTTTAAAAAAAAAAAAAGGAATCCTGAAACTTTAAAATGTTAGGAACATGACCCACTGCAAAACGTATAGAAATAAAGCATATTTAAATGTTTCCAGAAATAAAATAGTTTATGCAGAGTTTGGGTCAAAAGAATTTTAATGCCACTAGAAAGGACAGCAGTCTTGAGCTCCCCTGTTCTATCCAAAATCATGTATTTGGGGATGATACTCATTAAATCCGACAGACTAATTTTTACGGCCATTTCGTCTTTTCTCTTTAAACTTGGCATGCATGAAATGAAACATAAATAAATTAAAAAAATGAATAAAGAAGGAAAGAAACACCAAACAAATGCAAAATAAATAGATAAGTAAATGAAGGGCATAAATGAAATGAACCGAGAACGAATACGAGGGAGCTTGCGCGGAACAGAATAGGTGAGTGAGACTGGATTTCTAGACATAAACTGCTCTGGGCAAGCCTTAGAATTAGAGTGGATAAAAAAGCAAGAAGCCTTAAAAAGGTACGCGGTTTCCAGAATAACTGAAAAATGACCGGCTAATGGATGAATGCAAGCCAATATGATACCAGCTTCTCAAACTGACCGCTGTTCACATTCCCTGCCCTGTTACCCATATTCCTATTTTTAGCTGCAGTTGACGGACTTCATAACTAACAATATCATTTCGTCTTCGTCTTCGTCTTCTTCTTCTTCTCCTCCTCCTACTCCTCCTACTCCTCATCATCATCATAAGCGTTAAAACATGCCACCATAAATAAGTTCCCCACCTAGGATTTTCTTCTGTCGTAATTGTTCTGAGTTCTGTTTTTTTTTTTTCCCTTAAGCATTTCTTTATTGATCAGTGATGTGTACATAAACAAACTTTTGAACTGAAGCGGCAACAAGCAATAACTTTTGGTGTGCTCAGTGACGGAAAATCTTACGATAGTAAACACATCGGCGTCCTCGTCTTCTCTGTTTGTGTACGGATACACACACAAAAAGTACGTCCACTCGGGCAATCAGACCCCACCCTCACCCACCCTACCCCCTTCCACCCCCGGTCCCTTTAGCTCTTCACCGACGCCACACACACACACACACACACACACACACACACAAGCGCGCGCTCCTCCGGTTGCCATACAAAAGAGCAAACACCTTTGTCTTTGCCCTTCCCCCCTCTTGCCCCCTCTCCTTCCCATATCCCAACCGTCCCCCACCCTCACCCCCCCCACCCCTTGGCATGGAACGACCGTCTTTGGTGGGAGGAGTCAGGGGGGTCAAGGGAGTGGGTGGGTTACACTATGATGCAACAGATAGTATGTCTTACACTGAAACACAGGATTTTTACCCTTCGACTCCCTGGGTTAGCTTACACCCCCGCGCCCTTCCTCCACTACCACCACCGCCCCCCTCACACACATACAACCACCACCACCACCACTACCACCACCATTTCCACCTTCTTCATCTCACCCCATCCTCGACAGCTGACACAGACAGGGGCAGATCATCGGACTCGAACCAGCCACTCCCTTTTGAACCAGAACACCCACACCAGTTTTGGTATTATTTCGGCAGCAACAACTCTTCTCTCCTCCCCTCCTCCCTCCCCCCCCCCCCCCCCCCCCCCCCCCCCCCCCCCCCATGTGCTGCGCCACTCCCCCACCCCACGCCCACATACTCTCCCTCCGCATTGTCACACCTCTCCCGTTCTTCTCAGCCTTTCCCCCTCAACCCTCAACCGACATAAGCGTATGCAGTCCCCCATCGCAGCCCTACCTAACACACACACACACACACACACACGCACGCACGCACGCACACACACACACACACACACACACACACACACACACACACACACACACGCACGCACGCACACACACACACACACACACACACACACACACACACACATTCACGTCACGTTGCCTGAAGAAAGATATTCAACACTTTTGTCCTCATCTTTTCCCTTTCTCTCGCCCTGTCCCCCTCTTCCCTCGCCCCCCCCCCCCCCCCCCCCCACCCCACCCCCCCCCCCCCCCCACCATCCACCCACACATAACCTTTTTCTTTTCTTCTTTACCAGTCGAAACCTCAAACACCCTTAACTGCTGAAATTATTCGAACTGTACACCTGTCTGAAATCTGATGGATATAATATCGTTTTTGCTTGGGTTTCCCTCCACGTCCAGATTGTCTGTCCCTCACACCGATCTGAAACCCAAAGATCAGGCTTATGTCAAAGACCTCTAGCAAGAGAGACACACCAGAGCAGACGGACAACAAACACTTCCAAATCCGTCTGAACCTGAAAGAGTTTTTTACCATGTTCCAAGGGCAGCCGAAAAGAAGAAAAACAGTCTTGTGCCGTTTGCACAAAGGCCACTCCCTTTTCACCTCTCCATATCTTTTAAAAGGTGAAGAAGCTCCGCGGTGCATTCCATGTCATGTGCCACTCACAATGATGTATGTTCTTTTAGAGTGTTGGGTCTTGCATGTTGGGACATAAACACTTTACTGCAGATTCCATGAAAACCTTGTTCACAGACGTCCCACCTAATGTGATCTTTTAAATTTCTGACAAATATCAACATTTTTCATCTGATCTGAGATTAACGGAAGAAAGATTTTTAACGAAATTTCCGGTGTGTTTTTAGAAGGTGTATCGTAAAGAATTGTGTGGAAGAGTTTTTTTCTTTTTCCTTTGTTTTCATGCTTGTGAGTTTATTTCAACGTGGTGACAGCCCTGATATGGCCTTTTGAGGTCGACAGTGCTATAAGCAACAACTCTCTCTCTCTCTCTCTCTCTCTCTCTCTCTCTCTCTCTCTCTCTCTCTCTCTCTCTCTCTTTCGACCTGTTGGGTCTTCATCAAGCAGGACAAATTACATTCAAAACAATAAAACAAAGGACGAACGGACAGTCACGTATCTCTTCGATTCGAGTGCAAGACTGTTCCACCTTTACATTTGTTGCTTTGAATGGTATTTGTCCTACCTGAAGAAGACCCAACAGGTCGAAACGCATTGTGTTTATTTTGTAATTTGTTTGTTCCTAAGTTTGCCGGCCCAGTAATTCTGTTTTTGCCCCAGAATTTACCCCGGCAAGTTTCGTTAAAATTAGATCAGTTGTTGTTGTGCAGTCTGACTATCAGACGAACACACGTAGTAACGACAGCAACAGAAAATAGTTCCTCAGATGGACATCACCACCACCACATCACCACCACCAGCTCCACCGCCATTTATCATTGCCCAATAAGCAGAAATCGACCACTCTTCTTTTTGTGTCCACGTCGGACTAAGTTGGGGGACATGATATAATTCTTCACGCCCGATTTCGAAAACCTTGGGACTACCTCTTGCAACACACACACACACACGCACGCACGCACGCACGCACGCATGCATGCACGCACACACACAGAGATGCAGACACGCTCACACATGCGCGAACACTCATACACACACACACACACACACACACACACACACACACACACACACACACAGAGAGAGAGAGAGAGAGAGAGAGAGAGAGAGAGAGAGAGAGAGAGAGAGAGAGAGAGAGAGAGAGAGAGAGAGAGAAGCAGGCATACTCACACATGCCAGAGTTCGAACCTTGAATGATTATGATTTTAAGAAACATAAACGACTTTCAATTTAAAAAGAAAAAAAAACTCGTTTTTTTTTTTTCTTCTTCTTCTTTTTCTCTTCTAACCACTATTCTGGCCTGTTGAGGCAATGAGATTTCGCATTCTTTCTTGTTTGTGAGAGGCCAAATGACGCAGTCGAAAAGTTCGCTGTAGCTATAAATACATTTTATGCTTTAAAACCATAACACACTCACGGTTGACCTCTCTCTCTCTCTCTCTCTCTCTCTCTCTGCCCCCAAAGCACCTTTCTCTCTGTCTCTCTTCATCTTCATCTCCTTCCCTCTTCCCCCCTCCCCCCAACCACTTTCTCTGTATATCTTCTGTCTATCTGTTTGTCTGTCAGTCTCTCTGTCTGTCTGTGTCTCTTTTTCTCCCCAGTCCCACACAAACGCGCGAAGGGCGCGCCCCGCGCGCGCGCGCGCGCGTGCGCGCGCGCGCGCGCACAGAGAGAGAGAGAGAGAGAGAGAGAGAGAGAGAGAGAGAGAGAGAGAGCGAGCTATGTGCACTTATATTATTTCACACACACACACACACACACACACACACACACACACACACACACACCTCTCTCTATCTCTCTGTCTCTATCTGTCTCTGTCTCATTCTCTCTGTCTCTACCTCTCTCTCTCTTCCATAACCTCCTATCCTCCAGCCTATGCCCCCCCCCCCGCTAGCATACTCTCACAACTCTCCATCTCGGCCACCCACCAACACCCTCTCCTCCTTTCCATCTCCACTGCCTCCTCCTCCCCCTACCCCCCTCCACCGCCACGCCCTCCATCCTCCCGCACCACCACCTTCCTCTCCCTCCCACCCTGGACCCCCGTCCCCCCTACACCACCCACGCCATTCCCTCCACCTCTTTTCCTTCCCAACTACCCTAATACTACCCCGTGGCTCCGAAGTGATCAGCATCCGGGTTCCTGTTGTATCTGTTGAAGACATGAGGCTGATGAAATGCCGAAGCCTCTCTCTACCAATTACTGGACGTTGTGAGATTTTTGTTTTTGTTTTTTTTTTTTTTTTTTTTTTTTTTTTTTTTTTTTTTTTTTTGCATGAATTGGGACTTAAAAAAAAAAAAAAAAGCTGACGTGGAACGTCAACGAAAAAAAGCTGAAGAAAAACTAAATTGTGTACATTTCGTCTTTGTTCTCTCCCCACCCCCCCCCCTCTCTCTCTCTCAACTTCGGCTTTGGTTTTTCATCTCTCTCTCTCTCTCTCTCTCTCTCTCTCTCTCTCTCTCTCTCTCTCTCTCTCTGTCCTTGCGTATTTTCCGTGTGCTTTTTTTATCCTTTTTTTTCTAGAGCTGGGAGGAAAAAAGCATGTCTAGTTTGCTTATCTCATAACCCTGGAAAAAAATCTCTCTCTCTCTCTCTCTCTCTCTCTCTCTCTCTCTCATCAAAAATCATGACTACATCTTTGTAAGTCGGACAACATGATTCGTTAAATTATGTAAACACCCCTGCGATTGGTTGGCCGATATATCAGCATTCACCTATTGGTATGCCTTTACACACACACACACACCCTGTGCCTTCAACGTTCTCCAAGCCCCTCCTCTTGCTCCGCCCCTTCTGATCTCCCTTTCCATCCCCATCCCCTCTCCCCCACACTCACACCCCGGCCTCCTCCCTATAGGCTGTTCACCTGCTGTCACGGTCTGTTGACCAAATTCAAGGAACACAGGTCCGGAACGTCTCCGGAGAAGAAGCAGTGGAAAAAGGTCCACGGAGAAACCCAAAAGCACCGCAAATTTCTAACTAGTGTTGTAGTTGTGGCTTCCTCCATGAGGTTTGCCTCCGGATATTTTCAAACACTCTCTCTCTCTCTCTCTCTCTCTCTCTCTCTCTCTCTCTCTCTCTCTCTCAGATGTCCTGGTTATTTGACTCATTATATCCCCCCCCCCCCCCCCCCCCCCCATGTTTTGTTTCTCAATTTCTGATTCACGACACACTTTATTCTTATAGATTTCATCAAGAATGTTTGTATTTATCTGTGGAGTTTTGCCGTTGTTGTTGTTGTTCTGCTTCTTCTTTGCTGTTGTTCTTGTTCTTGCTGTTATCGTAGTTGCTGTTGTTATGACCATTTTATGGCCTTTTTAGTGTGTCTTCGTAGAACAAAGAGAATAGTTAGCACTGACTGAAGGACTAGGCATTGCCTAATATCTTTTTGATTAAAAAAAAAGTTTTTGAGTTTTGAGTATTGAGTCCTCTCTCTGTCAGTCTCTCAGCGCGCGCGCACGTGTGTGAGTGTGTGTGTGTGTGTGTGTGTGTGTGTGTGTGTGTGTAAGTGTGTGTGTGCTCTGTCTTGTCTTTCGTGCTCTGGCAGTAGAGTTATCGTAGCTCCCAAACCACTTGTTCTGATGAACAAGGCAGAATAACTCTACGCTAGAACTACCACAGTCAATAAAGCGATCAACAGTTCACATTCTGAACACTACAGTTGTGTCTGTGACGCACGCCGTGAAGATGACCGTTTTCATAGCGTACACACAAACACCACTTCCCCAGCCCTCGCAGATCACACAATCTTCGAGCTACAAACACAGCACATTCACGCTGAAAAACCACCACAGAAAAAAATGATGGGCAATGGAAAGGCGAGAAATATGAACAAACTTCTACAGGCTGATTTCAAAGTCGGGTGACTGCATTTGTAAGATTCAACTTCTGCCGGTTGAAGAGATCATTTTAGAGTAGTGCCCCTTGAGTTGTTTTTCTGAAAAAAAAATCAAACGGAATTGTTTGGGGAGGTGAAAGTTCTTGAAATGTTAGTGGAGCTAAAATTAATTTGTCCAGATTAGTGGGTACAATCAAAAGAAAGTCTGTGGAACTGTTGGTTTAGAAGAGCGAGGGGTAGTGTCATTTGCTTGAATAACTGATTTAAAGCTTGCTTGCTGGAGGTCATACGGCAAGAAGATCGTGTTTACAGCGCAGGGCGAAAAACACTAGCGAAGTAATGTGAGTGTAGGCTATAAGCTCTATGGTATTATTTCACGCGCGATAGGATATCCAGCGCGCTACATCGACGCTTCTTCTCATACACACAGTCATAAACAGATTTGTTCTGTTGCAGCCCCAGTGCAGTCTACGTTAGGCAACAAGTCGTCGGGAGACAGCTCACCGCTGGAGACCCTGCGCCGACGCTGAGTGACTTCGCAGACGTGTAATGATGGTGCCTGTTTCTTTTCAAACTGTTTCATCCATTTAGTCCTGACAGGATTCTTATTGTCGATATGTTGACCGGCACACCATATCACACATCTCTTTTCACACGAGCAGCAGAAGATGGGGGGGGGGGGGGGGGGGGGGGGGGGGGGGGGGAGGGGGGGGAATAATGTTGAAAAGAAAACAGCTTTCTTACGGCTGACGATGTTTTGTGGGCAACTTTACGAATGATTTACTCGGGTAGATCATAACACACACACACACACACACACACACACACACACACACACACACACACTAAAAGATAACCACACACACACACACACACACACACACACACACACACACACACATTGACATAAAGGGACCCGTAAATCATGCTCACATACTTAGGTCTACATGTGTTGTGAAGACGTCTCTACGTGAGTCCTCAACAATCAAAGAAGACCTTGCAACAAGTCTGCTCAAACTAAGTAACATTATTTCTTCCAGAAAACAAAATAAACAAATGAATAGATAAGAAAAGGTGCGTTAAGAAATGGCCACCGTCCAACTGTTTCTTCCTTTTCTTTCAATTTTTTTTCTTTTTAACTTTATAGTTGTTGTTGTTACTGCTGCTGTTGTTGTTGTTGTTGCTGCTGCTGCCGCTGCTGCTGTTGTTTTTGTGTTGTTTTAGTGTGTGTGTGTGTGTGTGTGTGTGTGTTTTGCTTACATGAAGTAACATCGAGCAATATTAACAATCCGGGGAATAGGGTAGGTGTCAGATCTACCCCTAGGGAGCAAGATTTGGATGTGTCTATCTGTCATTTCACACCGGTGTAACTTTCCAGTCCTCAATCACCTCGTATGAATTTCCAAGGTGCCATTTATACACATCCGATTTGGGCTTATTTGGGGGGGTCATTTGATTCTTGGCTGTTCGCGACGTGTTGATGCACGCTAGCCTATGTGGCCCTCCTCCGAAACACCCTGGGGGCCTTTTTTCGGATTTGCTATTGGTCCGTCTCCAGAATGAGAAAATGCATGTCATTTTTCCTGGTTTGACTCATCTGTTGATTTCCAGATCAGTTTTCTTCTTTCCGTCTTGGAAAATTTTAGGACGTGGATTGGAGAGAGAGAGAGAGGAGGGAGGAAAAGCGGGAGAGAGAGAGAGAGAGAGAGAGAGAGAGAGAGAGAGAGAGAGAGAGAGAGAGACAGACAGACAGAGGCACACACACACACACACACACACACACACACACACACACACACACACACACACACACACACACAGAGGCACAGACAGACAGACAGACAGACAGACAGTGAAATAGAGGCACAGAGAGACGGGAAAAATGAAGGGGTGGAGGAAATGACATGTGTTTTTCCCCCCGGGAGAATTAAGCAAGATGAAGAAAAAAAGACTAAGATCGAGACCAAGAAGAAGAGAAGAAGCAAGACGAAGACAGACGACGATATTGATGAGATTGTTGATAATGATAATGATGTTGTTGATGATTAAGAAGAGAAAGAAAGAAAGGAACAAAGGGAGGAAAGAAGGAAGAAAGGAAGGAAGGAAGCGAGGAAGGAATGAAGGAAAGAAAGAAAGAAACAAAAAGATGATGATTACAATGACGACGACGACGACGACGACAATAATGATAAAAAGAACAGGTATAATGATGTTGACAACGGTGACGAAGATGATGTTGACGACCGTGACGAAGACAACGTCAACGACGACGACGACGGTAAGGTTTACGATAAAAAAAAAAGGAAGAAGAAGACACGCTCAGTTTTTTTTCTTTCTTTCTTCTTTTTCTTTTTTACTTCTTTTTTCTTTTTTTTTGTTTCACGTAGCGTATTGTTCCGGCTATTGCCGACCCTTGATGGAACAACTGTGTACACATTCTGCGAGTCCACGTTCTAATTAGTATTGTAAGTTGGTCTGACTTGGTTTGATAACAAAGTGTCAGTTTCTTTGATACCCTTGCTGACTAAGCAGAACTGCCACCACATTGAAGGAAAACTCTCCTTGT
>JADBJO010002390.1:62500-65000 GCA_016801955.1 Conus betulinus
TTCCATTTATTCATTCATTTTTTGCTTACTTTTCTTTCCTTTATTTTCCCATTAAACAGTTTCTTTGTTTTGGTTTTGTTTTGTTTCTTGTTGCTGTGTTTGTTGTTTCATATCACAGGCCCCATGAACCCGTTTTAAATGAAGAAGAAGGAGAAGAAGGAAAAGTAGAAAGAAAATAAGAAGGAGACGTGAAAGTGCTTAGAAACAAAACCTCGTAATATCTGGGTGTCTGTGAACATTTTCACGCTGATTTTTGTTTGTTTTGTTCGTTCGTTCGTTCGTTCGTTCGATATTTTAGTGTTCATGTCTTGTGCATTCCAAAAGGAACATGATCTTTTTGAATTTTACTACTTATTTATTGATTTCGTTTTATTCATTTATAATTCATTTTGGTCGGTTAGTTACCTGGTTGGTTAGTTGGCTGCTCGACTGGTTTGTTCTTTGGTCACTTTGCTAGTTAACTACATTGTCAGGTATTTGATTAGTTGACAAGTTGGCTTCTGCACTTAGTGAGTGAGTAAGTGATCGAGTTCGTTAGTTACTTGTTTCATTTTGTTCATTAGTCTTCTTGTTGTTGTTGTTGTTTCGTTATTTTTCGTTAAATTAATACCGTTTCCTGAAGCAGTCACTCATTTATTTATGGTTATTGTGTTCATCTATAAACTATTTTTCTACCTATTTATTTAGTTATTTCTTCATTTTTCTATTTTCATTAATTGACTTCATCTTTCTTCATTGACTTATCAACATTTCAACGGCAACTAATGTTTTCTTGTTTTTGTTCTTTCTCTTTTGAACATTAAGCTTATTGATCGATTGGTTTTGATTGATTGATTTATAATTGGTTTGTCTAATTACTTTTTTGTTTGTTTGCTCATGAGTGCGCGCGCGCGCGCGCGAGCGTGTGTGTGTGTGTGTGTGTATGTGTGTGTGTGCGTGCGTGTGCGCGAGCGCGCACGAATGGTGTCGGTTTATTCACCTTTTCTTCGTGTAATAGAAGCTTTTCTTATTTCTTTTTTCTTTCTTTCTGTGGTGGCTAACCCATCCAAGTCTGTTTGTTGTTTAATATTATCACAGAACTTCACAGACAGGGCCTGCCATAAACCTATTTCAAATTGAGAAGAAAGAGAAGCAGGAACAGCAGGAAGAAAATAAGGAAAAGGAGAAGTCAAAGGGCATAGAAACAGAATCCCTTGAAAGTTCTAGGTGCCTGTGAACAGTTTCACGCTGATTTCTTTGTTTTTTGTTTTTTGTTGTTGTTTTGTTGTTTGTTTGTTTGTTTGTTTTAGCATTCCGGTCTTGTGCATTGCAAATGGAACACGATCTTTTTAAAGTTTACTTTTTTTTTTAATTGATTTGTCTGTTTATTTATAATCAGTCTTGGCCAGCTAGTTAACTGGCTGGTTAACTGGTTGACTAAGTGGTTCTGTGGTCACTTTTGCTAGTTAGCTAGTTTGGCGGTTAATTAGATTAGCTGATTAGTGAGCTTCTTACAGTTAGTTAGTGAGTGAGTAAGTGAGCGAGTAAATTACGTGCATTTACTTTCTTAACTTTTCTTATTAGTTGTTGCTGTTGTTGTTGTTTTGATATTTTAGATTGATATCGTTGGCTGATGTAGTCACTCTTCATTTATGGTTGTCGTGTTCATTTTTCAAAATTGTGTTTTTGTTTGTTTATTTATTCATCTATGTATGTATGTATGTATTCATGCTTGTATGTATATATGTATATATGTTTGTATGTATCTTTGTATGTATTCATTTGTATATTTGTTGATTGCTTCATTGTCATTTATTTACATACGTATTTATTTATCACTGTTTTCTGTCTTGTTTTTGCTTCCTCTTCCTCTTTATTCACGGACTTATCAACATTTCATTAAATGTTTTCTTGTTTCTTCTCTCTTAGTTGACCACTATTGATCGATTCTGACTGATTAAGTTATGACTGGTTTGTCTGATTACTTGTTTGTTTGTTTGCTCATTGGTGTGTGTGTGTGTGTGTGCGCGCGCGCGCGCGCGCGCGCGCGCGCGTGCGTGCGTGCGTGCGTGTGTGTGTGTGTGTGCGCGCGCGCGCGCGGTTTATTATTCACTCTTTATTCATTCAATCTCTAGTCTCTTTATTCACCCCTTTCGTGTCACTCAATGTCTTTCAATTCACTCACATCGTTTTTCTTTCGTTTGTTTTTTTTTTCGTTGTGTCTAATCTTTTCATTTATTCATTCATTTGGTGCCTACTCTTCCTTTGTTTTTCTTTCCTATAACACAATTTCTTTGGTTTGGTTGTTGTTGTTTGTTGTTTGTTTGTTTGTTGTTTTTGCTTTTTGTTTGTTGTTTAATATTACGGACACTAAACAGGTGCCATGAACCGTTGTAAATGAAGAAGGAGACAAAAAAAAAAAAGTACAAAGAAAAAAAGAAAGACAAATGAAAGTACTTGTGTAACAGAGCCTCCTGTAATATCTGGGTATCTGTGAAACAATTCAACGCAGGGTTTTTGT
>JADBJO010002390.1:75000-82500 GCA_016801955.1 Conus betulinus
ATAACTTGAATTCTTCTTTCTTTTTCTTTTCTTTTCCCTTTTATTTTTCTTTTCCTTTTTTTTTTCTCTACTGTAGGAGAGACGTTCCAACAACCTGAAAATACAGGAATGACTTTCACAGCATTATATGAATGTTATGAAAATTCTTTCAGGTCCAAATGGCTCCTGGAAATGACTGCATGTTCTTCTGCAAGCACTTACCATTCCAAGGCATTATGATCCTGGTGATGCTGATCTTTGCGGTGATAGTCTGGTGGAGGAATATACTCGTAGGACGGTTCCTTCATTTCTGTTAAAAAACAAACAAAAAAAAACCCATTTATCAGCAAATACTTTAACTTCCTTGGTTCAAACTTCTATCAGTTTCTACAACAGCAACCTCACCTCCTTCCCCCCTCTGACCCTTTGCCTCCCCTCCTTCACTCTCAGAAAAACAGAAGAATACTAAAAGCACAAACATATAAATGTACGAATTTCTCAACAAACTTTGCATTTTCTTGTTTCGTGAATGAGTGGAAATCATTGCTATTTGAGTTCAATATCATGACAGATTCTGATTTCATGAAAGTACCATTTTGTATTATACTAACTGCATTTCTCAGACAATTATAAACTGGAAAATAAAATAACCTCAAAGCAAATTGCAGAATGTCTATTCTACTGTGAGGAAAATGTTTAGTTTTTTTCTCTGAGAATACAAAATATGTAAAAAAAAAAAAAAAAAAAAAGACAAGAAACGCTACAAAATATATTAACAAGATGTTTTAATAAAAGAGGCCACTGCGACAGGCAATCATTTTTTTCTTTTCTCTTCTTTTTCTTCGAACTCATATAGCCCAGTCTGGAAATATTTAACATGCTCTTGAGTGTATATGTTTCAGCCTATTTTGGAGCTTACTCCTGATGTTCTTCTCCAGAAGCCCCTCACTGCTCAATCCATACATTAGTTTATTGTGACGGGCTGCTTAAAACCTTATATCAGAAATTAATCTAAGACCTATGAGGTTAAAAGGTGTCATGTTTTGTCTCAAAACTTGTTCGTCCTTGTTTTTGGCGGGCTCACTGAGACTAGTGAGAGTTATTCTTAAAATCTGTTTCAATGTCTGCCAGCAGTGGCCTCACTTTGGAACTAACTTTGTACCAGACTGTTCACCAACCAAAGCTGGACCCTATACAGTACAAGAGAAAAATCATGTCTTTTTCAGTGTCTTTTTTTTTTTTTTTTTTTTGACTTCTAAGTTTTCACACACACAGCACAATGGATTTGTAACACTTGCATAAATCATCGGGCAAAGAAACTCCCTGGAACAGGAATCTGCTGCTGCATGCTTGCTGCTAGCCCTCACATCATCTTAGCAGGACTAGCTCAAAATTATTCAGTACTCAATACCATACTGTGTTAAACTTGTTTTCACCAGATTCTGTCACAAAGACAAAGAAACCAGTTTGTCTGTTGCTTGCTTTCAAGTTCAACTTCACCATCCACCTCAGGCAATATGGCAGAGAGGGATAGCTGTCTATTTTAAGTGAATGCAGACCTATACTGCACCACACTGACACAACAAGAATGACAGCATGTTAAAGAGGGGCAGCAAGATTCAAACTCACAACGTCAAAACTTTATCTCCATGCTTCCTACCCCTGAGCCAAACATTCCAGCGCAGTCCTGGTCATCTTTATTAGGTAGCATATGCCCTTCTGCGAAGTCCATTGCTGGACAAAGCATCATCACCACAGACCTATGGAGGAGGAGGGAAAACTGATCGAAGAAGAAGACAGAAAGAAACTGAAAACCTGTCAATACTACAGCATGCAAGCTGAAAGAAACCAAAAACCTATCAATACTACAGCATGCAAGCTTTCTACACTCAGCATATAAGCACTTTCTACACTCAGCATGTAAGCGCTTATCAATGACCTACCCAGGACATCATGGAAGAAAGAAGTGACGGAGGTATCCCAGCGACTCTGAAAGAAACACAAGCTGGCCGGGGTGAGGTCCTTTTTATGTCTGTGATAAAAATCTGCCGTGCTGAACGTTCGCTCGACCAGCGATTTACTGCAAAAGAAACACCAGTGGTAAAAATACGGATCAAGCTGGCATTTTCTAAGTTCAAGGTGCTGGATAGTAGGTGGAAATTAGAAAATAAAAGACCACCAGAAATCATGATAATTATAATAATGATAATGATGGCAGTATTCAAACATTATATAACACACAAGTGACGATCACGACAATGATCATTGATCAGAATCTGAAAAGAGATACTTATAATCAACACTGCCAAGGTAAGTTTGGCACACAGGCACGAGTCAACTTAAGTTCAATACAATTACCAGCTATAAAGTAATGACAGTAACATAAAAAAATGTAGAAAGTGACCATAGTGTATGCAAACTCATGTTCTGACAAACAGATCCATAATTTAGGCTATTGTCATGAAAACACTATTACAAATATAGTCAAGTAATAAATGAAACTGTTTTTACACACATTCCCAATTGCACGCGCACACACAGGCACGCAGGAGGAATGCACACACAGAGCGCACACACACACATACACAAACATAAATAAATATATATATATACACTTCACAATGACAATGCAGGACACATAGAGGTTTTTTTTTTTTTTTTTTTTTTTAAATCTAAATGCTAATCCTACCTGTTTGAGATCCTGTAACAATCAGATAGATCCAAGCGCTTCTGCTGTTGGAAAAGGATGAAGACGTAGCGGTGATACCCAGAGCCTCTCACAGGAAATGGCTGTAGGTATTCACAGAGAGTTTCTCCCCCATGGACATCACAGCCAGATATATTTGTGCTGATATAACACACAGTGGGAACAAATGTTCATGTAAACAAGTTTAAAAACTCCTTTTTCTGACTAATATCATTATCAATACTATGACTGTCATGACTGGTTTGCTGGCGAGGCTGAATGGTGCTCACATGGACCGAAGTAATGTTAATTTTGATGCATGTCAAACCCTCACAAAATATCAACATCAGTCAGCCACAAACGGGAGATGAAGTGTCTGTATTAACATTGTAAATGGGCAGCAGCTCTTCCTATCAATCAGATGTTACTATATGTGGTGTATGGGGGGGGGAGGTGAAGGTGGGGGAGAGGGGGGTGGGGGGGGGGTGAAATAAGAGAATAATGATTTAATTTGATAAGAAAAGATGTCTTTCTGACTTCTAGCCCTTAAAGATAATATTTACCTTGTTAACATCCAAGATGAAGGATCAGAGACTAGATTGTTTAAACTCTGTCTTTTTTTTCCTATCTTTTAAACTCTGTCTTTTTTTCCTATCTCTGTGCCTTTCAGTCATTTAGGTTATCAATGTAAATCTCAGACTATGCAATTCCCTGAATTCTGTAAAATTCTTTTTGATTGGTAGGATGTGCCATCAGAACTCACCCACTGCATAAAATCTCATGACTTAAAGGAAACATACACATCACCAATTGTTTGTTACCAGAAGGTAGAGATACTTCCATTAAGAGTGAAACTTTCGACTCTCAACACAATAAGAACACAATTACTAAAACATTTAAATTACTTTTTCTTGTATTTCTAGCTGCATCAGCCAGTTAATGGATAAACTTCACTACAGAACACCCATCATACATTGCAATATACTGTTTTGTTTTGTAGTTTTAACAGAAATTCCCCTTTGGCTGGCCTCACGACATGAACAAGGAAAGAGAAGGACAGAACTTGGGGCAAGCACCTCCACCCTTAAACACACCCTTTGCAACAGAAACGTCAACAACTTTTTACAGAAAAAAAAGTGATCCCTGAAAGAGGAAGAATCTTCACCGTGAAGAAATCAAGAGCTGAAGACGTAGGCCAGGACTGATGGGTCTGTGGACTGATGCTGACATCCTAAGCTCGGAGAGGGGTGACGCCCAATGTATTGTACAGAACTGTTCTCTACTACAATTATTATTTGACCGTAGTAATGACAAGTGCAGGATTGACAGTCACTCTGATCTAACAAAAATGTTTCAATTTTCACATTATCAGGGCTATCTTGTGTTATCTTGGTCTCTCTCTCTCTCCCTCTTCCCTTCCGTCTCTCTCTTACTGATTGAACAATGTAACTTCAATGGTTGTGTTGAACAGATTGTTCTATACTTCGAGAAAAAAAAAATGATCCGAGTAATCCCATTGTGACTCTTTTTACCTGAATGCCATGAAGTAAAACAAATTTGCTTTCTCTCTAGTTGATATATTAAATGCAATACAAAAATGGCAGCATCACAAGCTTACAGCAATGTGCAATTTGAGAGGTTAAATGAGCTTGTTCTTAAAAATATGAAAAGTATTTCTAATGCACATTTTCTTGTATAAGCAGTCCAATTGCTCTTTTCTCACCATTCACGTACATGGACCTTCCTAAACAGTCAAGAGGAGGACAGATAAACTGCTCTAATTGTAACAGCAGTAACATGTTTTCATTTGACTGCAATTAGATATTCCAAGTGAGGATAAGAACTCAGGTTTGTTTCCCCCTACACAGGGGAAGGAAGTGGGGTTTAGGTGTTGGGGGACATCCTAGCTGTCAAGAACACAGTTCACACCTAATGGGAAAAAGGAATTAGCTTGAACAGGGTAAGTAAGAGGAAAGTTTGTGTACTGACACCATCCAGTGGAGGCATTCTTTGTTGTTGCACTGCAAGTGACTATCTGGGGATGTCATCACCAATGTCCACAGCGTATCCTTGTCACTTTCATAGCTCACAAATGGTGCTATTGCTGCCTGAGAAAGAGCACACACACACACACACACACACACACACACACACACACACACACACACACACACACACACACATGCATGCACGCACACAGAATTACCTAATATGGAAAGTCAGAACCAACATTGAGTACATACAACATAATCAAATGAGCAAAAATTTCATTCAAACTTTACTCAAACTTAATCAACATAAAACTACTATAAACCTTGAACTTGTGCGTTCCAAAAACAAGCCTGAACTCAGAACACTGATAAAACTGTCACCAGTAACACAACATATAACACTTGAACTTCATTAATGCAGAAGAGCAACCATTAAATTTGCACCTGCAATTTCTTTCAAAAAAAAAAAAACAAAAAAAAAACACCTGCAATTTCAGTAACATCCTGCTCCACAATTTCTCCTAAACCTCCAACATGAAAGAAAAAAGATCTACACCCTAAGGTGTGAGTGGGATCCAGAGAAATACTGTCCCCAACTGCAGAACAAGCCAGCTGGGAGCATTCCTGCACCACCCTTGAAAGCATGCACTGTGTTCACATTGAGTGCAGGCATGCACAGGGCATTCCATTAAGACATCAAGGGAGATAATATGCTCCCTGGCAGATGCCACTGTGTAATGGCCACTGGATGACACATGACAGAACCTCCACAGGAGCATTTCCATAGGTGTACCAGCCCATATTTCATGACTGCAGAGCCCACAGGCAAAAAACGCCACTGTCAAGCAACCACCGTGTGCATCCCGCGGCTTCAATCAATGCTCTTTCACTGACAGTTGAAGACAGTACAACTCTAGACATGGCCAAGCTTTCGCCATGAGGTCTTACGTGCCGTCTACTGTGCCTGTTCATACATTTCACATCTTTACAAACCATTAAAGGTCCCAACGGATAGCATTTACCACTACTTTGATAATCTAAAATGCAAAATCACAAAAAAAAGAAAAGCCTGATATCTCCAAAAGGCACAAAAACATACGAATTAGAAGAGGGGAAAGAGAGTAATTGAAACTAAAAGCATACAAATCAAGACCTCTGAAGGAAGTATTTTGTTGCCGTAGTAAACTGGTGTGACAAAGGCCTCATCATAATCATAGCAGATGGACATCGGGGTCGTGTTGTAGAAGAAGGAAGATCCAAAAAGGTCGGCATACACCCCATAGTGCTCTGCAATATTTCGGATATGGTGTGGTCCATGCTCCTTTTTCCAAACATCCTGTACTGCTTTCAAATCAAGTTTCACTGGAAAAAAAAAAAGTCAATGACATGAACACGAATAAGAAAAACCTTTCATATAAAAAAAAAAACTCAAAATGGAATTCATATCAGGAGCTACAAGTGAGCTAAGTTTAACGGTACACAGAACTAGAAAACACCAAAGAAACAACCAAGGAGCATATTTCTAAATTTAAAAATAATTACACACATAATACGCATTCAGTATCATCACCACAAAATCATATTACATCACGCTAATCAAATGATTTACATTCAAGAACCAAATCAAGGAATTCATACATGTAGTGATGTACTGTATGCTCACTTAGATATTCCACACGAACACACACACACACACACACACACACACACACACACATATTACACACACAAAAACACATTCACAAAAACACATTCTCTCTCTCTCTCTCTTTGGTACATGTGCAAATGTTAAGTATCGACATATTCCATGCATTCATTGATTGTCCCAATCTATAGGGATTGAAGAACAAAGAAGAGAGTCTAATCTTCACAGTGAAGTCCCTCAATCAAAGCAATGACTTTCTCTCTTTCAAGAGATATTTTCCAAGAACATTTTTCTTTTTGCCTGTACGAGATAATTTACTCCCCTTTCCCTACATTTCAGACTCAGCTTTTCAGAATATTTGTAGGTAGTTATACAGTTAAGTTCCACGTGCACACTATTCATAAATATGTACAAGTAGTTTATGGTCAGTAATGATGTTCACCTAACTAAACTCAAATTCTGTACAGAATACAAATACAACAAACAGCCGTGAAATCAATATAACTGATATTGACAAGAAAAACTTAAAACATACAGTCCTTTACAAATAGAGCTCTCTCCGCCTTCTCTCCCTCATGCCCCTTTTTCTACTACTTCCTTCTTCTTCTTTGTTGTATGGCAACAATTTGCACTGATTCCCTCCATTCCCCTTTTCACCCCACACAACCTTGGTGGGGAGAGGGGCGGGGGTGGGGGGGGGGGGGGGGGGGGGGGTTTGACTGTTTTGAATACTGTTTTACAAGATATAGGTCTTGTCACACAGGACCAAAAAGAAGCCCTGTAGACTGAGGTGCTAAAAGCAGGAAAATACTATACTCTAGGAATACAGCTGTCTACTTGCTGCTGCTACATTTGCTTTGAACATTAATGTGAAAATTACTGGCTTTACACACTTCTTAAGGTAGTGTATCATTCTCAAACACATAATGTAAACAAGTGTTCATAAACTGGCTGTGTACAATACATCAAACTTATGACACATATACACACACACATACACACACACACATACACAATACACAATACACACTCTCTCTCTCTCTCACACACACACACACACACACACACACACACACACACACACACAGAACTAAAAATAAACAAACAAAATTCAGAAAATTACCATACATTTTTCTGTGTCTTGCAGCAAATTCTTGTTTCCCTCGCACTTTCTTCTTTTGTTTCCTGTCGGTTTCCTT
>JADBJO010002390.1:87500-112500 GCA_016801955.1 Conus betulinus
GACTCTTCCATTCTGGGAGGTCTGCAGTGCACTCCCAGTCATCTCTGCCCCGTCCAGCAGACTCTGCCTGCATGTTCCGAGTGGCACTGTTGTTCTTGGCCATGATTTGCTCCTCCTGCTGTGAAGAATGTTGCGGGTGCTTTTGGAGTCCTGATTTTTCCCTTTTGTGGTGTTAGTACAAGCCCAGACTACTTGTACAATCTCTTTGAGCACTTGGTTGTGCCTCCATGTGTATCTTCCTTGAGCCAGGTCTACTTTACATGAGCTTAGGACATGCTCCACTGTTTGTTTTTCATGGCAGACGGGGCATGAAGGATTGTCTGTTTTTCCCCACTTCACCAGGTTTGCATTTGAGGGCAGAAGGTCGTATGCAGATCTGAGAATGAAGCTGATCCTGAGAGGGGCCATGTGCCAAATGTCATTCCAAGTGAGACTTCTTTGGAGTGCATTCTCCCACGTTGTCCATTGCCCTTGCTGGCTCTGCTGGACTGCTTTTTGGAGTCTTTTTTTCACACACACACACACACACACACACACACACACACACACACACACACACATACGCGTATGCACATGCACAGTAAAGATTGAGAGTCCTCTCATTGCTGATCCCTTGGTATGCAGACAGTTAGTTTGGGTGTTTTCCATGATCTCAGTTTTTGAAAACCGGAGAATCTTTGTTCAATTCATGTTTACTGCAGCTGGTAGAAGCCGGATTGGCATAGTATAAAAAAAAATCAATTCAGAATAAACTGAAAGAAAAAAAGACCTTGAGATTTCACTGCTTTATGTTACACATGAACAAAGATAAGAAATAGGATAAGAAAAAGACAAGCACATGTGCAACTGCACAGGTCGAAATTATGAGAGCATTAGCAAGAACAACGGAAACAGGAAAGTGTTTTTCTCCAATAAATCAAATTTTGTATAGATCTGTGACATTTTTTTGTATCATTTTCATAATAATTTATGAATAAGTTTAATAGCAACACCTTTTGTTATGACAGAGTATCATAACTTTATTTTATAACCGATTCCTTTTGGAGTCATCAGATTTTTATTTTCCAGTATTTTATTAAATACAGTTTATATAAAAAGCAATCACTTTAACAAATTTTTTACTGACTTTTTCAGGTATAACATACATAATGACAGCCATGCTTCGCTGCGCAGATGCTGACAGTGAAAGAACTAAGCTGAAGAAAGTCCATTCATGCAGCCATCATCTGGGTAGTTAACAGAACTGGACTGTGGGTAAGCATGTACAGGCATGTGTTTCGATCAATGGCACCATTAGCATCTGGTTCAGCCATCAGAGCTGTAGAAAACGGTCAGCTGACCCTGATGAGGAGTTCAACAACATGGTCCCCTTTGGAAAGCACTATCATAAGGCGGTCTGGAATCACGTACAGCCAGTGGCACCACGTACGAAAGTCTGCCAACTGTGAGAGAGCATCCCTCAACAGACACTCGCATGGTCACTGTCAGACAACTGTCTCTTTAACTGGCAGCAAAAAAAACGCCTGAAGTAGTGAGAGAAGTTTTTGAAAAGTATCATTGTTTGCTGGAAGCCGGTGAGTTCAACCCTGAGTCCATCGTAGATTTTGCCTCACTGCTCTGCTCTGCAGTGTATTCTAGTCTCAGAAGGTTGCCATGGTTACACAGTGAAAACCACATCATATCTTACATGCAGATTTTGATGAATGGGAGAACCACTGATCTTCTGACTGAGCCGTTGTACTGTTGTGCATACTTTCAAAGCATTTATGATCATATATTACACAGTGTTGCTGAGATACCTGGAGAGGATTGTCCTTCCATACTGCTGTCTCTGGTTTATAGTGGTTTGGAACAGACGGATGCACTGGCGATCAGACTCCTCAACAGATGTTACGACATTGTTCCTGAATTGGGAATTCCACAACTAAGAGAGTCCACCCATGTTCTGCAGAGCCTCGGAAACCGTGATTTTGTTTTCGCAGAGAAACTGGTATCAAGACTTGGTGATCTTCTGAGCCAGAATCCCGACAGCGCCCCTTTTGAGATCAGAGATCTCTGTGTGTCCAGCCCTGTTTTAGCTGTCTACATGAGCCAGGAACTCCTGGAGAAATGCATTGCTGCCATGTTGCTGAAAGCGCAGGAACAGTTTCCAGTCCTGGACATTGCGACCATTGGATGCTGTCTCCGCTTCAGCCGCAAAATGGTTTTCCGCGGTGATCGTGAGAATCTTGAAAAACTAAGTGCATTGGCCAAAGCAGCCTTAGAGAATTTGACAGACTATGATCAGGTTCAGAGTCACCAAGTAGCAGAGATCTGTCACAATGCCAAACGGCTGGGGTGCTACTCTGGGAAAATTGTCGACCGGATGCAAGAACACAGTCTGCAGATGCTGAGGATGTCAGGCAGCAGTCTTCACATTCGTGAAATCACAAACTTGTTGTTTGCTTTTGGTCGGGACATCTCGTCGGATGTTAAGCAGGTATGCGATGTTATTTTGGCATATTTGTTTGTTAAAGCTAGGTGTATGTGTACAGTCTATAGATATGAAAGCATCTTGCTCACATGCAACAACACTATAACCTACATGCACATGCATGTACGCATGTTTACACACACACATATATATACCTAAAAAAAAAAACAGTACCTATGTTTTTCTTCTTGGCATGCTCATTCTTTCATGAGTTCTTAGCATATGATTTGAATGCATCACCAGCAAAACAGTACAAGTCTTGTATGACCTTTGTCATGAGAAGAGCAATAAGCACAGTAACAATGTACAGTAATGACTATGTAAACTGTGTGGGCCTCAGACAAACCACATTGTCAGGAGTGTGTATTGAAAAGTGACATGCGGGTAATGGTTGATTTGATTTTTATGTGTGCATATTGTAAAATTAATTCGCTTTCACTAGTTTTAGTCATGATATGACCTCAGTGGGCAATGAAAAATATGACCTGACTTCCTTGGCATTTCACCTTTGTCATGCAGGAAATCTGTGAGTTGCTGATAAAGAATATGGAGGATGCTGACGTCTTGACATTGTCAAACATCGCTGACAACCTGCTGGAGCTGGATGTGACAGATCCCAGGGTCATAGCATTGTTCCAGAGGAAAGTGCTGGAGAACATTGACAACATCACCCAGTACATCACACGACTCGTCAAGGTCAGTTTAGTTATTCGAGGGGTCTTTGTAGCAGTGCTTCTACTGTGGGTTAGTTTTGATCGAGTTTCTTGGTTGACTAATCCACAGGTTGTTGGTTTTTTGTGTTATGTTCTTATCGTTTTTTGTGTTTGTTTTTGTTTGATGAATTTGGTAGCTGTTGGCCAATGTCGATGTGGGTATAGTATGTGTTTGCTTGTGGTTGTACATGCATGATTGTGTGTGTGTGTGTGTGTGTGTGTGTGTGTGTGTGTGTGTGTGTGCACGCGCGTGCATGCATGTGTATGTGTGCATTTATGCGTGTGTGTGTATGTGTGTTTTAATCTCTAGAACAGAAATGAATAAAGGATACAGAGTGTTGGAAGTTTCTAATTTCTCAGTCTATCAGTGTTTTGAGTGTATTTATGCAAAAGACAGGTTCATCTGTAGGTAAGTTATCTATAGAAGATTTATCCCTGCAAAGAATGCCTTCTTGACCCTCATTTCTTATGGCAGTGGTGTGGCACTGTCTGGGTAAAATACCAACAAAAAGCTTTTGTTTTCAGAGCTAGTTTGTATCTTTGTTTCATGTTTCCATAGTGAAACATTTAACAAAATTTTCAAATCAGATTTGCCCAGGTCAGCAGTGATGTATAACGCATACAGTGAAATCACTAAAAGCACTCTGAAAATGTTAAACTGGAGGTAGGTCATCCCAGTGAAACATCAAAGAGGATGTTGCTAACTTAATGAAAGTCAACAGCTCAGTGTAAATTATGCAGTTCCTGAACTGCAAGCTTCATTAACAGGTTCTTTGCACCCAACCCAGTGTCATTCTTTCAGAAGCAAGAGCACCTACACAAGCTTGAAATTGTGACAAAATTCATCTGCTTGCTGTGGTACCTCCACTATTATTGTTCACTGAATATGCACATTGCAGACATTTTCAACGAGTCATGTCTTATTGTATGGTAGATTCTGTCCACAGGAACTTAGGAATGGAGGTAGCCATGGCCTATGAAAATGAGGAATTTTAAGAGTATGCTCCTAAAGAATTGCATGTGTATATTTTTCAAAGAGCATTTAATCTAGTTTCTCTGTCATAAGGAAATGGAAGCAATTACTGCTAGAGACGGAAGAAGGTAGAGGGGTGTCTGTTTACAGCTTCAGCCATTGAAATTTTGCCAGACAGAGTGAAGTAACATTTTAGTGGCAAGAGTTTGACATGGTAGCATAATTAGCTAAATAAGGAGTATGAGAAAAAAAAAATCTTCATGTTGTGTGTATGATTCTACCCTGAGACTTTGGAAAAAAAGAAGTCTTGTCTGTTCAAATAGGAACTGGAAGTAGATGTGCTCTTTAAAAAAAAAAAAAAGAAGAAGAAAAGACACAGACGCATGTGTTGTGTGGGTATGATATTACCAGCAAATAATTTGGAGTGGAGGCAACCTGTCGGAATGTCCTATGAAATGAGAAACTGGAAGCTGGTACATTCTTAAAAAGACACATTGGTTAGTGTGTGTAAAATGTTTGAAAACATTCATCTTTGTATTCTTGAAACTGCAGTCTTATGGAATATGTGTTTCTGTCTTATTGATTTACCCACATTTGACAAAATATGCTTGTGCATATGGGGATGACATCCCTGAATACAGGAGTGTGTGTAATGCACATTTTACATCGAAGTGCAGGTAAACTAAATATGATTGCAACCATACCACTCTTCATTGCTGTAGCTTAACCTGCACACACTGTTTTTTTGTTGTGGAACGGTAACTCAATTTTTCTTTGTATTTGAAATTTGTATTATCAAAACTGTGCCTGTGATCAATATGAGTTCTGCAACAGTCTTTTTTAGGCTGAGGTAACTGTCTGCCAGGAAGAAGTGCAGGCATTTTGATGTTCACAGTTTTGACGAAATTCTAGGTTTTACGGCTGCTGAGGGACAGACTCGAGTATGACAGTGCATTCAACCATGAGATATTCGAGACGCTGCTTCGACTGCTAGAGCGCCGGCAAGGTTACGACCCGACCTTTGTGGTGGTGATGACGCAGTTCCTTCTGCCCAACATCCGTGCTATCATTCCAGCCATCTTGATGGACTGTTTGATGAAGACCATCCCACGCTGCAATCTATCCCTGATGCTGCTGATTCTGAATGGGCTGGAGAAGATGAAGGGTCCATGGTCAAGAGCCCTGCACTTCAGGTGTGGGGTGTGGGTTTGGTAGGGATTTGGGTCAAGGTCACAGCATTAGGATGATGATGGTTATCATGTGTTTTTACATTGTCTGATACCTAGTCTAATGGCAGGGATTTGGGTCAAGGTCACTGTATTAGGATGATGATGTTTATCATGTGTTTTTTGGGCTGTCAGATACCTAACCTAATGGCAGGGATTGGGTCAAGGTCTAGGATGATGCTGTTATTATGTGTTTTACAGTGTCAAATTCATAATCCTAACGGCAGGGATTTGGGTCAAGGTCATTGCATTAGGAAGATGGTGGTTATCATGTGTTTTTACACTTTCAGATACCTAATCTAATGAGAGGAATTTGGGTCAAGGTCATTGCATTAGGATGATGATGGTTATGTGTTTTTACAGTGTCAATATATAATCTAATTACAGGAATTTGGGTCAAGGTCATTGCATTAGGATAACAATGGTTACCATGTGTTTTTACTTTGTCAGATGCCTACTCTAATGGCACAATTAATGGAATTTTGATCAAGATCATTGCATTATCAGACACGAAGAATATGACTTTGAATTTTTTTTTCTTTTACACTGTTGTGTCAAATTTAACGGCTCTGTAAAGGAATCTGACTCAGATGATTCCAGCACCATGATGGTTTTGAAGTGTTCTTAATATGTTTAGTAAACAGTATGAAAGGATTGCTGTAAAGAGCATTCTGTTATGAGATTTTTGTTGATTACAGTTAACAAGATTTTCTGACCACAGTTGTTCCTTAGTCATATGTTCATGGACTCAAAACTGCTTGAAAAATAACAACTCTGTAGAAGAAAAAGGTTTTATGTATGCTTGAATAATGACATAGCTGCTGTCCCACCCCCTACCCCCCAAATTTTTCAGGAATTTCCCTGATTTAGAAGTTGTTTCCCAAATTCTGAATTTAGTGAAAATTCTAACAAAGTCAGAATTTGAACATAGTGTTCCAAATGTAGCCTTGAATGGGTCTTTTTAAAATAGGGATGGAAAATGCATTTTCTTTTTGAACTCCACACTTGTCAACTGAGACTTAAGAGGGTTAGAAATGCTTACAGACAAAGGCCAAACTGCCCCATCTTGGCTCTATCCTCCCCCTTCATCCCCTGGTTCCTGAATTTGGACTCCAGAAGGTTGGCAGCGATGTGATAGTCCTCCTGGTACATATGAGTGGCTGAGTAATGCATTCTGTTCTTATGGCAGACTAGATGATTGCAAAGGAAAACTTGATTTTGGGGAAGTGAGGAAGGAGGGAGGGTCGGAAAGAGAGAAAGGCCAAGAGACAGACGTAGTTTTGTCCTTCAAATTCACGATACATAGTTTTAAACAAAATGTTTTTAGCTTTTGGTGGAAAACCTTCATAGCACAAGCTGTAAATAAACCGGCAGTAGTAAAAGCCTCCTATTTGAGCAAGTGAAATGTGTAACAAAGAAATAGCTTTTAGAATTGTGAAGATTCAAAATGCAGAGAAGATGATTTGGGAATAATCAGTAGTGAAGGAGACACTCGGTGGGTTTGTTCTTCCAGGTGCTGGAGATACGGTCGCTGATCCAGCAGAACGTTGGGGAGCAGATTGAGAAGGCGACACATGCTGGTCAGTTGGCAGAACTGATTAAGGCAGGTGACGTTTGTGGTGTGAGCGTGTTCATGTGTTTTTGTGTGTGCGCTTGTTTATTAGGGAGAGAGTTGATGTGTGTGTGTGTGTGTGTGTGTGTGTGTGTGTGTGTGTGTAAGAAAATGTATCATTTATATGTATGTTTGACTGTACAGTTGTAACACATCTTTTGTGAATACAAACATGTGCATGTCCATTGTAAGCTATATCCATGTGCACAACAGTATATACATAGCGCATATATGCCCACAACTTTGAAAGGAATCTTGGTAAGAGCTGTATTCTTAAACTGTACTTGTATACGATGTCTATGCATATACATTTGCTAAAGTTGACTCGCATTTTATTGAATACTGAAAAGTAGGGTAACTTTCTGCCATGACAAAATTAGTTACACTTCCGTAATTCTGCTTATTGCCAAATCACCTAGCAGAATTGCTAACGCAGAGTACACCGAACAAAACAGGAGACATCCCACAAAAACGGATGCTCTAGGTTGCCCATATACCCCGTTTCTGACACATATACACAGCAATAACAATTGGAGAAATGAACAAACACATATCAACATCTATTCAAGTCTGGTCACCACTGGTCCTGGAGTATCTGGCCTCCGGGGACTTGAGCCACTTGCTGAATACTTTGTTAAGAACTTCACTCTGACATTGTGCTTTTTGGTTACTTTGGCTTCTGCCTGTAGGTCCATGCCTTCTCCAGGGACCCAAGGCCCTTGAAGGACCTCGATGATGGCTCGGTTACCTTCTGCATGTGCCTTTCTTGCCTAGCCAGAACTGTAAGCGGGAAGAGCAGCCCAAGACAATGACCTAGCCTCCACTGGTCCCTTCATCATCCAGTCCCAGGCCCAGGCGATCGAAGGTGGATCAGGTTAACTGTCCTGTCCGAGCACTGAGGAAGCTTTTTCAGAGGGCTGAATCAGGCTCCTAGAGCTCCCTGTTATGCGGCGTATTAACCCCAGATGATAGGCTGCTGGTCATGCAGGTAATTCGCCAGGATTACGTCTTCAGCCAGAAACTGGTTCCATCTTTAGGGCTGATACAAAGGCTACTGGATCCAGGCTGTCTCCACCAGGTGTGCCCTCTGGCAGAGCAATGCGATAGCTGACATTGTGCATGCAATTGGCTGGAAGTTGCATACAACTTTTGGAGGGTTTTTCCACAAGGATTTATCAGAAGACACGCAGGCACTTGGTTGTCTTAAGGGCATTATGGTTGCTCACCTCCTTCAAGACACCCTGATTCATTACTCATTGATTCTGTTCATATTTGATGATCTGATCACCCAGCACCATTACTTCTGGCACTTGTGTTTTTGCTTATGTGTTTGTTTGCACTTGTTAAGCGTATCCTTTTGCTCTGTGTGCATGTGTGTGTTTGTGTGTTTTCAATGATTTGCTTCAGTGGTACTGTATGTAACCACTCATTCCATTATGTCTTAGAAGAGGGTCTTCCGGATCATTTATTTCTTCATGGTCTGTATTTTCTCACATAGGCATTCTTATCATCTGACACCATGTGCTGTTCTAGGGAGAGCTGGGACTAAAGGAGAGCAGTGACTGTCCTTTCACCCAAAGCTTATCATGGGGACAGTTGGTGTAAGGTCATTAATGGTCTTTGACACTGGGTTCTAGATTTGGGGTACTTTTCAGTGTCATTGACTCTCTCCTTAGGTGAGCGTGCACCCCACAATTCTTTCCAATACTCTGGCATTTGTTTGGACAGATAAGAATGAGACAAAGGACTTTTACTACCACAAGTAAGTTTTATGATATGCGTGCCTGTCCAAACATTCAGACGCCTTCCCACCTCCCCGTTTTGCCTGGAGAAGGCAGGAAATGGCTATGTTTGGACATGAGTCATGAAGTGAACTCACTAATGATGATTACTCTTTCGGCCTAATTGGTTAAGGTGGTGTGGTCAGCTCCCTGTTCTCCCTATTTGTTTTTTGGGGGATCATTAGAATATGGTGATGTTCTGCATCCTAATGAAAAGGCATATATTTAGACAGGTAAGTACATTGTTACAACTTATATCGGTAAAATTCCTTGTCATGACACATGTCTTTGTTCCTGACATCCTGCGCTTCTCTAGAAAGAAAACAAAACAAGAAGAAAAGCAAACACTAGCCACTCACAATTCTTATGGCTATATGAAACCTGCTCCAGTCTAAAGGAAAATTCAAAGTTTTTTTTTCTGTTCTTTTCTTTTTTCATCATCACAGTGTGTACCTGTTAGGGAGGGTGGAAGGGTGGGGGGGGGGGGGGGGGGGGGGGGCAGGGTCTAGATTTCTTAGTTGAATAAGGAACCAAGAAGATGTTTTCTGAATACATTATGTCAAACAAAATAGCCTTCTTTCACTTATTAACTGTCTGTTTCAACAAAAAAATTAGAAATTTTGCATTGATGTACAGTTGACCACAAATCTGTTCACGTATCTTGAAAATGTAAGGTTAGGGTGCACAAAATACATGCATTCTTAGCGGATGATAATAATACATGTTCAGAGCACAAAATACATGCATTCTTTATGGATGATAATAATACATGTTCAGAGCTGATACTTGATTTCGGTTATACATGTTCAGGGCCTGCATGTGAAGTCCCAGATCAAAGACTTCTTCCTGCTGGATCGTATGATGGACCACTATCCCAGACTGACGAAGAGCCTGTCTCGCCATGACTACCTCAAAACAGTTCAGGTGTTCAAACGCTTGTCTCATCCGTATTACCATCCAGAGGTGTTTGAGGTGAGTTTCTCAAGAGAAACTTGTCTGGTAGTTTGCCTTCTTACAGACTATTGTGGAATTTTATGTGTTTGATGCATAGCAGTCCCAGACATGCCATATGCTGTTGGGTGAAGAGAGAGGACAGCCCACAGTAGCTGATATGAATGGGATGTCATTTTATTACTTGTGACGCAAGATTGGCACAGAATTGTAGTAGTAGCTTTTGAAGTGGGCCTTGTGTTTCTGGTGTGCATGTGTTCGATAATTGCTCCCCCATATCTTCCCACCCTCCTCTTCCTCCACCCCCACCCTGCACCTCCCCCATTTCCCCTGCTCCAACACCTGGACATATTCAGTTAGATCGTGACTGCTGGCTTTACTACATTTTGTGGCTGAAGAGTTAAACGTATAGATGCATCTGAAATGTCGGCTGGAGGTGGACTAAACAGAATGGAAATATTTAGACAGTATAGAGATCCAGGTGTCATCACAGAGTATGAAATAAAGTCTGAATTCCACCTGGCCCACTAGGCTGAAGTGTTAAGTTGAGAGGAAAGCTGGACAAAGTGTGTGTACCCAAGCACGTGAATATTCAGGTCTGAAAGTCTTGGTTTAATGTGTTGTAGTTTTGATGAAATTTTCCCATGAACCTTACATATGTTTTGTTTTTTTTTTTTTTTTTTTTTTTTTTTTTTTTTTTTTGAGAGAGAGAGAGAGAGAGAGAACAGACCATCCTAAGCGAGTGAAACGGAGATTTAAATTATGCATGTTTGTCATTACAAAGCTGAGTTATGTTGTAGTGCATGTCCTATTTCTGTCCTCTGTTGCAGGATTTGATCAGTTTTGCCAAGGATAACTATTCCAACATCACCTTTTATGGCATCCTTGACCTTGCCAATATTCTAGCCCATACCGGCTATCGTCCAGAGCACTTTGACTCATTCTCCACCTTCATGATGCAGGTAAAATGTCTCATTGTCAGCGAATGGGGGTGAAAGGTGGTGTGGTAGCAGTAACGCTTGTGCCTTGGAATCAAGTCAGTACCAGGTCTTGAAATTTGGTATAGTGGCATGGGGTGGGGTTTTCTGGATTTTTTTTTTCATCCTTTTCACTTGACCATAGGGGCTGATCTGAGTGCTAGTCTTTTGGAGAAGATGATGAGCTGAGTTTCATGTATGCAACATGTATTTAGTGCAAGAGCACAAGCCCACGGCAACAGGGAATTTCTCTGATGAAATTTGGTTAAAAAAATCAAATGAAATAAAAGCAAAAAAAAAAAAAGAGCAAATTTTTTTTTAAGTGGATGATTCCATGCTGTGACAGCACAAGGGAGGTGAGGCTGACAGGGGGGGGGGTGGGGAGCTGTCAAAATTTTTTGCGACAAGAAAGTTATACGAGAAATGAGAAAGGTGCTCTGGAAAGACCAGAAAGTATGCAGGAATAGTGTGATAGGTAGGGACTTGCTGGCATGAAGGAGAATCCCAAAAGGAGCTTGGGGTTCTATTGTGAAAGGGAACGCAGAAAAAGAGAGAGAGGGAGAAAAAAAAAAAAAAAAAACACACCTGAGAGTGGAGTCAGGCCATAGCAGCTGTAATAGTAAGTTGCTTGATAAACAATGAGAGTTAAGCTTTAGCTAAGCTGTTGTAGTTTGACACGAGAGTTTCAACCAGTGTCTTAAATCTCCACTCTCTTCTGCATCTTTAATTGATCTCAAACTGTGAAATATACTTTTCTTCATACCTACCGGTCTAAACAAATGCATTATCCCCACTAGGGCGTGGAAGACGGCCATACATCAAGATTCCCATCAAAAAAAAAAAAAAAAAAAAGGAAATGGAGAGTGGGGAGCTAACTCTACCTAGTGCCACCAAGCTTGCATGCATGATCCCCCTTAGTGGGGATAAGGCATTGTTTGGACAAGTAAGTAAATCATAAGCTACTTAGTTCAAGTAGTAAAATTCCTGTGTGTGTGTGTGTTTAGCTCAAGAAAGGTTTGACAGTAATAGCCAGCTGGGGCACAAGATGAATGTATTTTGTAATTAATGAGTTGAAGTTTTCACTTATCTTCAGCAGAGGGTATGTAAAGACAAGATGAAGTTGTGTGGTTATCTGAAGGAGAAACATTACAGAAAATAAATTGTGCTGAGGAATCTTTAAAAAAAAAAAAAAAAAAACAATGACAGGAAAGAAGAAGATTTACATGGTTGACATTCAGATTGCCCAATAATTATTGTGCAAAAGCAAGTTGAAGGTAAGACCAGGCTGTATGGTCTGATGAGATGAAGGTTTCCATATTAAACTCCTTTTTTTTCTGCAGAAAACTTTAGTTTTCTTTTGCTTATCTCTCCACTTTTTGGCAAAAAAGTTTCAGATCAATTGATTGTCATCAAGACACAGAATGTTTTTAGGAAAAGAACAGCTGTTGGGTACTATCTCACTAATTTTCACTGGCTGCCAGTAGCTTCAAGAGTCTTGTCAGCCTGTCTGAGTGATAAAGCTGAGGTAAATGTATGGCAAGAAGTCACAGAAGAGACTGGTTGAGGGGCAGCTGAGCAATGAGAAAAACTGGACTCTCAGTGTGAGAGTTAGGGATTTGAACCTCAAAGTGCCCACTAGGTGAAGGAAGGAGTTGGATTTTTCCGATCTCTGCGGTCAGACCCTCTAAACCCCCCTCCCTACACTCCCGTCACTCCCCCAACCTTCTTCCTTTTGTATTAGCATGGAGAAGGTCAGTGGGCACATTAATGATCAATGATTCATGCTGGCATTTATTTATTTTTTTTTGGGGGGGGGGGGGGGGATGGAAGCATATTACCTGGCATGACCTAGGATGATCAGAGAAGGAAATGGGCTGCCTTAAGGATTCCTTCACTGGTTGCTGAAAGTGAAATGCTCTGGTGGATGCATAGTAACATGCACTGTGCTGCATATGACAGAGCAGAGGTTGGACCAGCGCATCTACAGATGACTAGTCCATGGATTGTTAAAGATGATGACACTTCTCATTTTGTGTGTGTGTGTGTGTGGCTGAGTCCACGAGCGTTTTTCTTATTCTTATGGCAAAGAATTTTGTTTGAGGGTGTCCGCCCTTTGACCGATTTGTCTTTGCCATGTTTTAGGTTCTGGAGGACATGGTAAAGGCAGAGAACTACATTGGTCAGATCAGTTTAACCCACTACCTGGCCCTCATGCAGATCTTTCCTGACCACGTCCTGGGCCGGATCTTTACCTTTGATTACCTGGAGGAGGTGGACACAATCATTGAAGGTACTGCTCAGTGACTTGTGCATTTTGGGGGTGCAGCTACCTGAATGTGGTTTTTTGTTGCAGGTGCAATGCTGCTAAGAACAAGCCTGTGGTTTTTACCTGTATATCTGCTTCTGGACTTGTATATTTGTTTTTTATGGAGCTTAGAGACCTGGTGTCTGGTCAGTATCAGAACATTTCTGTTTGACCTAGTTCAGAAGCTGTTTCATGTCCTTCATTCTTGTGATGTTTTATTCATGCCGAAAGCAGAGGTTTCTTTGATCTTATCTGTAAATACAGGTGAAAAATGTGTATTGTGTGTCTCAGTGGATACTGTTATTGCAGCAGTTATTTGTGACATCAAGGAATGCGTAGCATGGCATCCCTGGTCTCTGTGTGTGTGTGTGTGTGTGTGTGTGTGTGTGTGTGTGTGTGTGTGTGTGTGTGTGTGCTCATTTTAATGACATAGGACATTTCCAAATTGGGTTGATAGAGCTTGAGATATGCTCTGTGTAATGGTGGACCTCATGAACAGAAACTTTGGCAAAGAATTTGTTCAACATCAGAATTAATGCATACTATCATTGTAAAGCAATGATATCCACTTAGATGTCAAATTTTGCAAACTCCAATTAATGGCATAAAGGTTAATGATTGGGGGATAGTTTTCAATATAAAATCAAAGTCAGGAACCTGATATTACACTCTCTCCTACCCACCCCCCTCCTCCCCTCCGACTACTGCAAGTGTGGATGGAAAAGTGGCTGAGGCATAGAATCACTCATTTTGTGGTAGAGTCATATATTTGTTTACCCAGCCAAAGTCTTGTGTATTGAGCGTTGTTTAATCTAATATTTTCTGTGCTAATGTCGAGAAATCTGAATCAGCTGTGTTGCTGGTTACATACCACTCTCCATGCATGTTGATCAGAACTTTAAAACTAGGGTGCACAGTACAAACATGGATCATTTGAAAGTAATGTATCTGCATTCAGTTGACAGTTTTAAAGACACAACAGATTTTCTTTTTTTTTTTTTTTTTTTTTTTTTTGTGTGTGTATATTACTAAACGATTTCTTAAGCTACCAGTTTCTGTGCTGTAGTTTATAAAGTGAAGAGTGATCAGATTCAACCCTAAAGACAAACGTTAATTAAACAATATGCTTTGACTTTTACAAGTGTTACCCATCAGTGTCTTTTTTGACATGTTGTGCAAACTGTGTCAAAACTTGGAGACAGTTTTTTTTTTCTTTATCAAATCCAACACCTGACATCCATAGAGAACAAAGGAAGAAAAAAGTAGCACTATTGAATGAGATAAACCAATTTCATCGCTTTCAAACTCTTGAATATAGCTGGCCTAAATGGCATTTTATTTCTTTTTCTTTTGTTTTGTTTTGTTTCTAAATTGTCAAGTAATGATTTTGTGTTATTTATCAGAACACTGAACTGCCGTTAAACTCATTCCATATTTCATGTATGTTTGTGTGTGTGTATATATATATATATATATATATATATATATATATATATATATATATATATATATATATATATTTATATATGGATATATGTATGTATTTGTAGTTTTGAATTCATTTTCTTCTTTGAAAAATATTCTGCCTTCACTGTCACCTAATCAGTACCTACCTATCTTTCATGTACACCTGTTACCAGCTCTTCTTCTTTGAAAAATATTCTGTCTGTGCTCTCACCTAACCAATGCTATCTTTCATGACACCTGTTACCAGCGGACCCTGAACGATGGTCATACCTGAAGGCCCTGATGATGCAGCTGAACCGCAGCATGATTCTGGAGTGCCCCCACCTGGACGTGCCTTGGTTCCATGACCAGTTCTGCCGAGAACGTACAGAGATATCAGAAATGAAAGGTACACCAATCAGACACCAGCTTGGCTTTCTATTTTTGTGTTGTTTTTTTTTGTGTCAAAGAACTTAAAGAATGGAAGGAGACCAGGCTGTCGCCTATTAGTATCTTGCTGCTGCAGTCCGGTTTGGGAACGGGTGATTAGAAAGACAGAATGTAACAAATTGGTCCATGGAATAATGTTGTCATGACTCAGGTGGAGTAAACATCCCTTGGTAATATATGTCTGCTCACATTGTAGGGAGTAAAAATGCCAACGGTTTTTCATACCAATCAGGGGATGTTACTATTTGGGGAATGAAAATAATGGATGAACATCATTCAAAAAGATTTCCTTTTTTGACCTCTGCTCCTTTACAACAACATTTATCTGATACATATTAAGGATGAAGTGAATTTGAATGGAGAGAAGCAGAATTAGAATCTAGAATGTTGAAACAGTCCTTAATGTTCATCTCTCTCTGCTATACTTATGAATAGTTATCCGTATATAACGGGCGTCATGATTTATGGAATTCTATAAACATTCCTGCAATTAGAAGAGCTACAGGCATTCTCTTGTTGTGTAAGTTTGCTTCAGTTTTCATGTTCGATCTTGTTGGGTACGGCCGAGGTAGCTACAGTGAAAAATGTTTGTAACAAGCACCATTCCAACTGTACCTCTTCCAGTCCATTTCCCAGAGTTATAAAGTACAGAGGAAATTACCTTCCTCTCTGATTTTTGTCATACTAGGTGGCTAGAGGCAGCTCTCTTTTCCGGGAACTTGACTCGTTGATGTATGTTTCAGTCCAGTCGCCTGCACAGTTGGGTTGGCTACCTTTGTTTTCAAGAGAACACATTCCGGATTCATTGGAAAGGAGTTAACTGGTGTGGAAACTTTCTTTCTCAAACAGAGTTAGCTTCCTTTGCTTCCAAGGGCACCTGAGCTGTCTGGAGGCATTGAGGAATCAGATGGCTTCCACTGCTGATGATGAGTGAAAGAAAGGGGAAAATCACAAGTTGCCATAGCATTAATGTGTGTGTGTGTGTGTGTGTGTGTGTGTGTGTGTGTGTGTGTTTACAAGAGCTCTGTCTGTGCAATTTGAAATTGTTAGATGAAGAGGCAAGAGTTTGATGAGTGTAACTTAAAATAAATACAGTACTTTACGACAACCACAGGTGAAAACCCAGTTAGCACATTTTCCGACGGGTGATACACCTGTGGCATTTTTTTTTTTTTCCCCAAAAAAGATTTCCAAAGGAATTAGAATACAGATTTAGCTGTATATATCCTCCAGAGAGTTTCATCAGGTTTCCAGAATAAACTGCGTCTTTCAAAGGATTTTCACAAGGATTTGGCTAACTTGATTGCATATTCCAGTAATAGACTTTGAAAGAAGGTTAAATTGGTTTTTTTATTCCTTTCTTGAAGACTTTAAGTAAAAGTAAAGAAACTACCACTGAATGTGATTTTACTTTGGGTGGGTTTGTTGTCTGGTTGCTCAGTGTGTTTTGGTAGGGGTAGGGGGAGGGAAAGGAGAATGGCTTTGAGGTAGTTTTTTTTCTTTATGAAGGTTTTAAAAAAAAAATTATAATTATCATTAATTCTCAGAAATCTATTGCTGAACCAGTTTCAATGTAGTTTTTTTCCTCCCTCTCCTCCCCTCAAAGCTAGAGACTTCCAAAGGAACTTGGGGTTTCTGGATGAAGTGGAAGGTGCGGTACGAGAGGTGATGCGAGGAATGGATTGTGTGTCGGACAGAACGTCTACAGTCCCTACTTCCATCCTATTGGTGGGTAATTCTGTGTGTGATGAAACGTCTACAGTCCCTACTCCCATCCTATTGGTGGGTAATTCTGTGTGTGTGACAAAACGTCTACAATCCCTACTTCCGTCCTGTTGGTGGGTAATTCTGTGTGTTAAGAAACATCTACAGTCCCTACTCCCATCCTATTGGTGGGTAGTTCTGTGTGTGTAACGAAACATCTACAGTCCCTACTATCATCCTATTGGTGGGTAGTTCTGTGTGTAACAAAACATCTACAGTCCCTACCTACTTGCCCGTCCGTCCTGTTGGTGGGTAATTCTTTGTGTGACAACACATCTACAGTGCCTACTTCCATCCTGTTGGTGGGTAATTCTTTGTGTGTGATTCTTTGTGTGACAACACATCTACAGTTCCTACTTCCATCCTGTTGTGGGTAATTCTTTGTGTGACGACACATCTACAGTCCCTACTTCCATCCTATTTGTGGATAATTCTGTGTGTAATGAAACATCTACAATGCCTACTTCCATCCATTTTGGTGGGTAATTCTTTGTGTGACAACACATCTACAGTCCCTACTTCGTCCTGTTGGTGGGTAATTCTTTGTGTGACAACACATCTACAGTCCCTACTTCCATCCTATTGGTGGGTAATTCTTTGTGTGATGACACGTCTACAGACCCTACTTTGTCCTATTTGTGGATAATTCTGTTTGTAACGAAACATCTACTGTCCCTACTTCCGTCCTGTTTGGTGGGTAATTCTTTGTGTGACAACACATCTACAGTCCCTACTTCCATCCTATTGGTGGGTAATTCTGTATGTTACATAACATCTATAGTCCCTACTTTAATTCAGTCTGTGGGTAATTTTGTGTTGAACAAAACCTCTGCAGTCCCTACTTCTATCCTATCTGTGGGTATTTCTATATGTAACAAAACATCTATAGTCCCTCCTCTAATCCTATCTGTGGCTAATTGTATATGTAACAGAACATCTACAGTCCCTACTTCTATCCTAATGGATGGTAATTCTGTGTGTCACAGAACATCTGCAGTCCCTATTTTCATCCTAATGGATGGTGATTCTGTGTGTCACAGAACATCTGCAGTCCCATTTTCATCCATTTCTGCAGTCCCTATTTTCATCCTAATGGATGGTGATTCTGTGTGTCACAGAACATCTGCAGTCCCCATTTTCATCCTAATGGATGGTGATTCTGTGTGTCACAGAACATCTGCAGTCTTTTCTTCCATCCTACTGTTAATGAATTAGTGAATTCTGGATGGAAAGATAGATGAGGACAGGGATGGAGGGTGAGGGGTCTTCAGTCCCTATCTCTATCCTATTTCTGGGTGAATTTGTGTGTGTTTGTGTGAGTGTGAGAGAGAAATACATTGTTCCTATTTTAATTGTGTGTTTTGAATTCTCTGTTTGTGTCTTATTCTGTGAATATCTGTACAGACAGTGTGTACGTATGTGTGTGTGTGTGTGTGTGTGTGTGTGTGTGTGTGTGTGTGTGTGTGTGTGTGTGTGTGTGTGTGTGTGTGTGTGTGTGTGTGTGTGTGTGTGTGTGCGAGAGAGAGAGCATACATGCACTTGTGTGTGTGTGTGTGTCATTGCATACCCATGGGCACATAAGTATATCAGAATTTGAACATGTTATCTACAAAAGAAACACGTTATGCATGTTTGATGCGCCATTTCAGATTTTGAAGTGTGTTTTCGATGCCAAAGGGGAAGCTATATCTACTGCCGCTCTGAAGCGCCTCAACCCAGATAAATTAGGATTCAGCAGGTGAGTACTGTTTTATCATTTTGTTTGGCTCATGTTGTGAACCAAAACAGAGTTGTTTTAAGCAAGTGTCCGATTCAGCATGTTCAGAATGGGTTGAAAGCCAAGCTGCCAGAAAAACTGATTGTAATTGTGAAATACAGATTTGCATGTTTTCATTTTGAGGTTGATGAAGTCATTGGGTTTCTGTGCACATGTGAAGTCCTGGGTATCTGGGCAGGCTTGGAAACTTCTGGGAGGAAGCTCGTTTGTATCGTGTGCCTCATGGCTGAATAGGTGCTAGATGAACAGGTGCCACAAGCAGCACTAGTTTGGGGTTGTGTGCCTTTGATTGTTTCATAATAGAAGCAAAAGCTGCTGTCTTAGTTTATTACGGCCTACATCCTCTGACTTCACTCAAGTTTTCTTTTGATATTTTTTTGTGACTGCTGTGAACTTTTCCTGTTAGTGGTGTGATTTTGATTTTAGATTTAGAGCAAAAGGGAGTTTGACGTGTGCATCACAGTGTTCACAAAACGATAACACATCCACACACAGCATGACAGCACAGTTTTGACTTGAAATGCTACTCATGCTCATGCTCATGTTCATTATACACCATGCGTGCTGTGGTACAGGTCCAGCATTTACTAGTTTGACGAGCAAGTGTAGTCATATTAGGTTTTTAATTGTTAGCACTCTGAGTGTCACGAGACATTCTTGTATGTTTAATTCTTGTAGTGAGAAATTCAACGAGCAAGTGGGAAATTCAGTGTGAGTATTGAGATTTGTTCGTTTGCTAAACACAAAGTTAGAATGTGCCAGGACTGAACTGTTAGTTGCTTGCTGTCCATCAGTCCATCTTTGGATGAAATGGACTAGACTGAATTTTGTGTATCTTTACCCAAAACAAATAAGCAAACAATAAATCTTCACTGAACAGGAGAGAACAAATTGCCATTGTCAGTTGTACTCATGCTGTCTAGTAGTAAGTGTACGTGAGAGTCAGAGCCATGTTTCGGAAGTGTTTTACTCAGATTAACAAAGAGACCGAACAAGGAAGGTCAAAGGTAAGGGTGAGAGACTGGTCAAAATTTGGTAATGCAGGAAATTCTTGAGTTTCCAAAGAAGAAATCAACCATATTGGAAAAATCAGGTAAGGCCTTGGTAATCTCTCATGTAATTTGTTTAAGTGGCATTATCTGTTAACAGAAGTGTGTTTCATACCACAGGGGTAAAGACACTTATCTGGTGTGGTGATTATTGAGAACAAATTATGAAAGTGGGAACAGTTCAGTCAGATTCTTTTCGCCATACTGAAACGAAAGAGGCAAAATGAAGAAAAAGAAAGTCACATTGCTCGAGTCTTTTTCTTGCTGTAGATAAAGAAATAAGAGAAGAGTAAAACTTGAATAGAATATAAACAATTCAAAATATGTTAAATGCTTTTCTATATGATCTCTAATTGAGGTGATTTATGTCTTTGTATTTCCGACACCCCATCCACAGCCACAGCCCGGTCGGCCCTGCCGCAGCCCAGGCACCGGCAATCCACAAAGAGCAGTCAATGTCAAGTCGTCAAGAGGCAACCCACTGGAGGAGACACTGCACTGCCGCCGAGTCACTTCGGTGGTGTTCAGTGGCACCTGTTCTGATCTAACATACGCAGGACTCCACCTACTAAGCCCCCTACTGACAACAATAATGTTTAGTCGCGGAGCCGGCGTGAGTGAGCTCTCCCTCCGGAGGGCGCCACCACGTCCGTCCCACGACGACAGCCCCAATGGACTCGCCGATACCGGTGACCTTGACGGAACCAAAACCAAGGCCACAGACGTGGAGAGGACATCGAAATTGAGGTCACCATGAGAGCAGGGCATGAAGGGCACAGAATTTGAGACATCTTTTTTTTATATGCTGATCGATGAGAATGAGGATGATTAAGATGATGCTACGGATTTCCATTTTGGTCTGAGACTACATGTCAGGGCTGTACTCTACGCTTCCTTTCATAATATATCCTGGCGTCGTGTTGCAGACTACAGGTCACACATTGCTCATTCACTAGTACCTTTTAAAGGGTGAGGAAGTTACATGGCACATGCCATATGATAAGCAGCCCAGTATGAAAAGGAATCATGTTATTGATCGCTGGGACTTGTAGGCCATGTGTCATAAGCATTTCACTGTAGACAGCTCTGGAACCTTGTTCTGAGATGTTCCATAAGCTGCATGTACCGCTGGTCAAGCCCCTGTCAGCAGCCCTCCCCTTAGTGCTGTCCTTTTAAGCTGCAGTGCAGACAGACTCACAATGGGTGCTGCCATATATTGAAAAAAGCTGCAGTGTGGTTGGACTCACAATGGGCTCTGTTTAGTACAATGAAAAAAGTTTTGGCGCCAGCAGATTGTTTCGCACAGACAGAAAGCACAAACTGAGCAAGCCACGTTCAAGTTTGGACTGCAATACACCATGACTGATGTGATTTTTCATCTCTTTAGGATATAACTTCTTGTTATTTTTAGCCGATATCTGTGTGTTCTGTGGTGAAATTTTGTTTCAGGTCATTTCATAAATCTACACTATGTTGGCTTTCAAGCTTTTTTTTTTATATGTCTGCATGATTTGGATCACTTGTTTAAAGCCCTGATGCGACTTCCTAGGTCATATGGGCTATAAATAGCATGACTTGTTTAGACACAAACACCAACAAACAGAAAGTAACATACAAACAAGATGAAACAGAATTCCTAGCTGCCTTGAAAATTTCAAAAAAAAATTAATGCTGGAGGATTTCACCGGGCTTCCTTTGATAATGTGTGTGTGTGTGTGTGTGTGTGTGTGTGTGTGTGTGTGTGTGTGTGTCCAGGGTAGCAGTGAAATTGGTAGGCAACCAACAGCTGTGTGCCAACAGTCACCGACGACGAGGGATCTATATGCGAGATCGACGTCACCTGGAGATTCTTGGCTACCGAGTAGAAGAGGTAGATGAGTTCATACGTAAAAAAAAATGAGACATCTTACCATCCCTCTTCATGTTTTTTTTTTTGTTGATAGTTTTAATTCCAGGAATTTAAAAACAACAGAATTTGGAGGTAGAAGGTTATTGAAGTAGAATGCTGGTGTGCAGAGTTAAGTTTGCAAAAATGGATTGGTTGTGTTCAACACAGAGCCATTAATGGAAGCTGTAGATAGCTGCTGCTCCCTTTTCATTTTTCATTGGTTGAGTATGTGTGTGGGTTTTGTTGTTGTTTCTGGTGGTGGTGGTTTTGTTTTGTTTTGTTTTGTTCGATGGTAGAATTCATGATTGGTAGTCTAAATAGTTACCAGCATTTTTTTAAAGTAATGTTCACTTTCTCTTCATTGTTGTTTAACAATTATAAAGACTTTAAAGTAGGGAATCTGGCATTGGTGCAAATATCACCATGCATGTCTGTTTTTGTCATTAATACTGTTCTTGTTGTGGTTTCTTTACTTTTAAGAATTTAATTACTGTTTTACTCTATTCGGCCTGTCCACAATTACAAACTAACCATAATTCAGCCCATTGAGGGTGGCCATGTGTTTTATTCCCATACAGGTTATTCAGGAAGCTTTCACCTTTAGGACATTCTCTCAAAAGAATCATCTTCAGCCAAAGAAACTGCCATTTGCAAACCAATACAGTGTGAGAACCCCCCCCCCCCCCCCCCCCCCCAAAAAAGTGTTCTGCTCTTGTTAAATGTTACAAAAAGTGTTCTGCTCTTGTTAAATGTTACTTTGAGTGACAATGATGGGCGACTGTCTGTTACTTTGAGTGACATTGATGGGAGACTGTCTGTCTGACATGATTGTGAATAATTAAATGGTCCGGATGCGGCTCAATCATTAACAAAAGCATGGAAAGCTCTGTAGGTGGTGGAATGTTTTCACTTCAGATTTCCGTGACAGTGTGTGAGATGGCCGAAAGGTGGGGAATCCATGAGTCGATGTTACTGATGGACTGGAGATTTTCAGAAATCAAGTCAGCAACCGCAACAGTTATGAACAACGGCAGCACAGAAACAGACACATGCTCAGCAAATTACATCAGCTTCTAGATTTTTTTTTGTGTGAACTTTAGGGAGATTAGACTAACAAAATTTTGAGGTAATTTTTCTAGTAAAAAAGACAAAATGAAAAAAGATCCTAGTTTCATAATGTTGAAAGTTTGTTTGGCCTTCAAAAATAAAAACAGTCCACTAATTTCATCAGGAAACAGTGTAGGAAGTTAAGTTCTAACTGTACCCTCAAGTATGTTTGTGTGTGCAGTATGTATTCTGGTGGTTGTGATGGCTTGTTACTTTCATACATCATCCATTGACCTTTTGTTCATTGTTCTTACCACTGCTTCTTCCCCCCTCCCCCCCAGATCACCCGTTATGACTGGAACTCCATGGCCATGTCAGACTGGACGTCCAAGGTGAAGTACGTGCGCAGCAAGATCTTCCCCACCCACAGCCGAGAACCCAGGGACGCTGCGTCCTCGGAGACTGCGGCTAAAACCACCAGCACTATGCATCCTTACTGGAAGTGAGGTTAGGAACATGACTTGACACCGTGATGTTGTTACCACCGCTCTGTGATGATAGCTTGTGTCATACTGCCTTCTGGAATGGGCTGTATGTTGCTTCAGTTCACTGTGTGTGTGTGTGTGTGTGTGTGTGTGTGTGTGTGTGAATGCAGATATGCTTGTGCCTGTGTGTGTGTGAATGTGTGTGTGTGTGTGTGTGTGTGTGTGTGTGTGTGTGTGTGTGTGTGTGTGTGTGTGTGTGTGAGAGAGAGAGTGAGTTAGTGAGGGTGTATGTGTGACCATTATGTGAAGTAGGCTTTATTGAATCTGTACTGTATGCATGTGTGCATGCATGTTTTGATGGGTGTGTCTGTGTTAAAGTGTTTACGGCTCTACATCGTCAATCAAAGTCTAGTTGTTAAGACTCAGTATGTGAGATCTTATTTCTCATTCATCGGTTAATAACGCAGAGTGTCAATATAACTTTGTTATGGGTTCCATTTTACGTGACAATGACATAGTTGATTTTTATGTAAAGGAAGCTGCAAGAAATAAATGTGATGTTTTGAATTGTGATGTCCTTCTTTCTTCATCTGATGCTGTTCATATTCTCACAAGTTCAGTCTGGAACATGAGACAGAAACAACACCTTGAAGATTCAGCTCGGAAGCACAGATGGGATATGACTAATCCAACAAGCAAATGTTGTAATCCCCCAGGGCCTATCCCAAACCATAACCTTGTACACAGGTTGCGGGGTAATGGTTGGTTAGGCAGATATTTAAAACCGGCGCCTGCTCGTGCATGTGGTCAGATTCTCAATATCCCTCATTTTTTATTTGACTGTACGAGTACAAGAACTCACTTTCAGCCTCTTCATGATAAGATCAAGTCAGTTAACCTTTCGCTGACTATGTCTAGTGTTTTCAATCCCAGCTATGAGAATGGTTGGAGTGTGGCAATGTTGGCTGTTTATCTCATTAAATCTCTTCCACTTAGAAGATATTTTTAACTTCTCTAACACCCCACCCCACCACACTGCCTTGCTCCCGAACTGGTGGTGTGTGTGTGTGGGTTTTTTTTTTTTTGGGGGGGTTGTTTATTTTTTTCCAGTTTGTGAATGTTTGAAATGTTTAAATTTCATTCTAGGCATGTACCATATCAGTATGGTTCGGCGTCTGATTTGCATGTAGAGCAAGGCTTTTTCATTCCCCCCCCCCCCCCCCCCCCCCCCCCCCCCCCTACTCCCTTCCTCCTGCTTCACCCCCTTCTCCAATCCTTAAACACCCACAAGCTGTTCGACTCTTACGAGTACAATGTCAGCCAGTTCCATACTCTGATGATCTTTGATTCCTGTGTATTGGATATACACATGGTCACATAGAGTTGATGTTTCTGGATACCAGTATATATGGGCCCTTAGTGTGTGTGTGTGTGTGCATGTGCGTGTGGGTGGGTGGGTGGGTGACTCTCAGAATGCGACAAAATCTGTTGGATGGATGTTGCGTAGGGAGATGGGTTGGAGGCATTTTGGATTAATACCAAAGTAAAAGTCATTTTTTAATGTCAGTCCGTAAAATAGTCATTTACTTATGCATAATTTGACATCCAAATTATTTCTGAAGTCATGTTGCAAGTGGGTCATATGTGATATATCAGAAATGCTTATTCATGTTTGAACATGAACTGAATGTGTGGTAAATATGATAAAAATCTGACAAATGTGTTAATAATGAATAAAAATTGTGAATAGGTACATTACCCTGTCTACGTGTGTGAGTTATGTGTGGGTGTGTGTATGTGTGTGTATATGTGTATGCGTGTGTGTGGTGTGTATGAGAGAGAGAGAAAGAGAGAGAAATCAAATGATAACACACTCTTAAAGTAAATGGCTGCACATTGTCATACCATTCTTGCTGTGCACTAAAGAGAAGTTCCGAGAGGCCTACCAGTGGCCCTGAAGCCAGCGGAGAAAGGGGGACCTGGCAACAATCATTTAGCACACAGATTCTGCCCACAAGAGATGGGGAATCTTGTTGCAACACTTGAACTGAACCAGCCATCGTTGGACGGATTGACTGCAATG
>JADBJO010002390.1:130000-135000 GCA_016801955.1 Conus betulinus
GCGAGACAGTGTGTGTGTGTGTGTGTGTGTGTGTGTGTGTGTGTGTGTGTGTGTGTGCGCGCGCGCGCGCGCGCGCGTGCCTACCTATATCTATCTATAGGCCTACATATCACTCTGTAAAGAACGAGACTGAACATTGTTGTTCATGAATCTGTCACTAAAAATGCCGTGATGAACATTCAAATACATTGTTCATGGGCCTGTCACTACAACATCGTGAAGAACATTCAGATATGTTGCTCATGGATCAGTCAGTAACACCGTATGAACATTCAGATATGTTGTTCATGGTCTGTCACTATAACGCCGTGATGAACATTCAGATACGTTGTTTATGGGTCTGTCACTATAACACCGTGATGAACATTCAGATACGTTGTTTATGGGTCTGTCACTAAAATGTCGTGATGAACATTCAGATACATTGTTCATGGATCTGTCACTAAAATGCCGTGATAAACATTCTTCATGGGTCTGTCAATAAAATGTCGTGATGAACATTCATATAAGTTGTTGTGGGTATGTCACTAAAATGCGATGAACATTCAGATACGTTGTTCATGAGGCTGCTGTCACTATAACACCGTGATGAACATTCAGATACGTCGTTTCATGTGTCTGTCACTTAAATGGCGTGATGAACATTCAGATACGTTGTTCATGGGCGTCACTAGATAATGGCGTGGTGAACACTCAAATAGCATTAACATCGTTGTTTATGTGTGTATCACTGAAATGCTGGGATGAACATTTAGATACTTTGTTCGTGTATCTGTCACTATAACACCGTGATGAACATTCAGGTACGTTGTTCATGGGTCTGTCATTGAGATGCCGTATAATAAACATCCAACTGGCACCACCACCTTTGTGCACAGTCTGTCAGTGCCGTGATAGAACACTGAATAAACGTAAACATTGTTGCTCATATGTCCGTCTCCAAGAAAGCCGTGATGAACTCTCAGAAAACAGCAAATCTCTTTGTTTCACGCCTAGTGCCTTTGTTGCAGCACCCATTCGACAAACTGGTTATGAAAATAATGTAAAAGTAGTATTTTTCCACCAAATATGGTTTTTAGTACTGTAGTATCTTCATAGTATTCCATCAAATATGGCCATTGTCTTAAGTTCTGAGCGTTTATGAAATATGCGCTTGTCACAAACATCGTTGGTTAAAACAGTGAAGATTATATCATTCGTATATGCCCGGGGCACCCGTGACACTATCATTCTGGATACGTTAATGGGCTGTTTAATGCATTTTGAATCACATCCGGGTGTTGACAGAGAGAACTGATGGAAAACTGACCGATCAAGGAATTATAATATTCATAAGTAGTATAGACTGCATCAGTATCAATTCTACTTCTGTGCATTCGTTTCCTTTTCATTTTTGATGATTTTCTTCGTTGATTGGGACGAAGTTTGATCTAGCGACCACCTGTTGTCCTCTGACAATGTGTGTGTGTGTGTGTGTGTGTGTGTGTGTGTGTGTGTGTGCGTGCGTGCGTGCGTGCGTGCGTGCGTGTGATCGGTTTTCATTGAGAACACCGTGCCTCGCTTAGCATTAAAAGTAATCGGATAGCACATTTAAAGCGATAGCAAAGGGTAAGAAATGTCAACAGGCAATTTTGATCAGAACGTGATCCTCTGTTCCCGTAAAAAGAGTGTACACGAAGCCTACATCAATTAGCATGGTCTCTCTCTCTCTCTCTCTCTCTCTCTCTCTCTCTCTCTCTCTCTCTCCTCTCTCTCTCTCTCCTCTCTCTCTCTCTCTCTCTCTCTCTCTCTCTCTCCAGTCAGTCACTCTGTCTGTATCACTCTCTCCCGCTCTCAGTCTCTCACTCTGTCTCTATCTCTCTCTCTCTCTCTCTCTCTGTCTGTCTCTCTCAGTCAGTAAGTTAGTCAGTCTGTCTGTCTGTCTGTTCCGTCCGTCTGTCTCTCTCTCTCTCTCTGTCTCTCTCGCTCTCTATCTTCTCCTCAGTCTGTCTGTCTGTCTGCCTCTCTCTGTCTCTCTCTGTGTCTGTCCTCTGTCCTCTCTCTCTCTCTGTCTGTCCTGTTCTCTCTCTCTCTCTGTCTCTCGGTCTCTCTCTCTCTCTGTCTCTCTCTGTCTCTCTCTGTCTGTCTGTCTGCCTCTCAGTCAGTCAGTCAGTCTCTCAGTCTCTCTCCTCCTCGTCGCCATCTCCCTCTCTCCTCTCTTCTCTCTCTCTCTCCTCTCTCTGTCTTTGTCTGTCTGTCAGTATGCTCTCTGTGCCTCTGTCTCCTCTCTCGCTCTCTCTCTCTCTCTTCCTCTCTCTCTCCTCTCTCCCTCTCTCCCTCTCCTTCCCTCCTCTCACACACCCGTCGTCCCTCTCCTCTCCCTCTCCTCCCTGTCCTCACGCTCTCTCCCTCCGCCTCTCCTCTCTCCTCTCTTCTCTCCGTCTCTCCCTACTCCTCACAACATCCTCCTCCTCTCCCGCCTTCTCCTTCCACTCACATGATTCTCTCTCTCTCCTCTCTCTCCTCCTCTCGTCTCTCCTCTCCTCTGTCTCTCCTCTCTCCTCCTCCCCTCTCTTTCATCTCTTCTCTCAGCTCTCCCTCTCCTCCTCGTCCTCCTCTCCTCTCTTCTCGCCTCTTTCTCCTTCTCGTCTCTCTCTCTTCTGTCTCTCCACTCCCTCTCTTCCTATCCTCTCCTCCCTCTCCCCCTCTCCCCTCGCTCCGCGCTCCTCACACACACTCACATGCAACGCGCGCGCACGCATGCGCGCACGCACACACACACACACACACACACACAACCCACCACACACACACACACACACACCACACACACACACACACACACACACACACACACACACACACACCACACACACAATGTCTTCTGTTAAAAATGAGTACGCCTGCTAGATATCAGATTCACTGACAAGTTTGACTGAATTTTGATTGACTAACTGATTCATTAATTGAATGATTTCCCTTGCTTCCTGTTTTGTTACCTCTTCCCTTGTTTGACTTCTATGAATACAATGATCGTTGTGTTCATTAGAATGCGAAAGGGACACTTCTCATACTAAGATATGTAATAGTTTTTTATCAGTCCAGCAAATCGCGTACATTTAAATTTGAGTTTGGTCTACGTCAATTACATAGCCTATTTTAAACGAATCTACCTGTTTAGAATGTCATGTTGCCCATTGTTAGATGATAAGGTAACTTTATGATGTCGTCAGTTCATGTTAGTTTTAACAAATGCTAGCGGCTACGCTTCATTTGATTTCTTTAAAGTGAACACTCAAGCCCGGATGTGAACAGACTATAACACTGAGTGGCCAATCAGACAATCAGAAGTTAAAGTTCCAGGCAGGCAACCAACCAGCAATCAAGTAAGTAGCCAGTTGACAAATCAGCCAACCAACCACCAGAGAAAAAAAACAATCCAACTAGCCAGTCAACTAACCTGCAGCTAATAAATCAACTAGCCAACCAACCAGCCATACTAACAAGCAAGCAATCAGCCAACCGAAAAGTCAAGCAATCAGACTTCCAACCAGCGAACCAGCTGACTGACCAATCGAGCAGCCAAACGTCAGACCAGTTAGCCAGCCAGTCCAGCCCAGTAACCAGCCGTCCAAGCAGCAGGCAGCCAACCAATTAGCCAACCGACAAATTCACTATCCAGTCAAACGAAAAACAGCCTTTGCAGAACGACTTTTTTCTTTTTTTTGTGTGTTTGTTCGGGGTTCGTTTGTTTGTTTGTTTTTGGCTTGCTTTCAGCATCACTGGTTTGAGACGCGTTGGAGATAAATCCAGTGTGCACTTACACCATATACCACCCCTCCTCCCTTTCCCTATCCTCACTCTCTCCAGTCTCATCGATTTTTTTCTCTTTGCAATGCAACTACTACTACTACTACTACTACTACTACTACTACTACTTCTACTACTACTGCTACTACTACTACTACTATTACTACTGAGTGAATAGTTGAGTAAATGAGCAAGAACATAATTCAGGTATGCAATTGAATAATTGAATGTCAAAATCCATCCGCTCTTTAAATGTATTAAAGATGTGTCTTTCATGTCAAACCTTACGCCCACAAACATTCGTCGTTTATTTGTTTTTATCAGGCTCTGATTCGATTTTATTTTCACTGTATATTTGTCCTCATATTCCTGTCTGTGTCTTTCTGTACAGGGATCGGGCAACCGAAGAGACCGGCTCGTCGTGAACGAGAACATCTGTGGCGGAGACAGGACAAAAGATAAGATAGCACTCCAGAGCAGCCGATCTTGAGCCACCATGAGGGGAAACACATCCAACGTGACACAAGCAGACGACAGCTGAGACGTTGTATAGAAAGACAATAAACTTTCTCTAATATTCATCTGAAACGAGATTTTTTTTTCTATTTCCTCCAATCAAAAACACAAATAGGCTGACGGAAAAGACAAACTTTACGCGAATCTTTTATGACCTACGATCGTCTGTTCAGTGGCTCAAAACAGCAAAGGGCTTTAGAACATTAGCAAGTTACGTTTACAGGTTCAAAAGTGTTCAGCATTAACAGGTGTGTGTTATTGTGTGACTTAAAAACGTGGCGTCTACGTGTCCGGGATAATTCCTCTACGTATCTGCCGTAGGCTACTTATTGAAGTTACTCGTGGAGGCATTGCCTACTGTCCTACGTCAGCTTTCGTTAACGGCAATTTAAAAAAAAAAATCGTTTCAATAAGCGTTACTTTGCTCGTGGCAAAACTCGATCCATTGATCGATTCGTCATCAGTGTCTCCGTGAACAAAGAAACAAACGGTTGTGTCACTGGGCGAGTCAGAACACAAGTGGTGAAAGACTGCTGAAGCGTTTTCCCAAGCATTTGCAGCCATGTTTCGTTTCCAAAGTATGACAACGTGGACGCTGGTCCTGAGTTTGGCTGTTGGATGGTTGCCTGCCAGTGTTGATTCCACGGTGGAGGAGGATGAAGGTAGGTTGCTGTGAAGATCCGAGTTTCGCCCGT
>JADBJO010002390.1:137500-140000 GCA_016801955.1 Conus betulinus
ATATATACAAACATGTACTCATAAATACTTGAATTCACAAACGCGCGCACACACACACAAACGCACGCACTCGCGCGCGCGCACACACAAACACACACACGCACGCACTCGCGCGTACAAAGACCGAGAGAGACAGGCAGATAGAAAATCAAGCGACCGACCGACCGACCAAACGAGTAACTAAGTAACCAGTCAACATACTGAGGAGTAACTAACTAACCAGTCAACATACTGAGTCAAACATGGGAGGAAATGTGACGGGTACTATGTATTTAGGGCACCGGAGCCCCAAAGGTTCGTCATCACCGCTGGAAGGCACTATTGTTCAACCAGAACTTTTTATCGTTCTTGATGTCGCCTGTGTTGCTGGGCCGACTGAGATAAGAATCACTCGTTTTAATTGTTTCTTTCTTTCTTTTTTTTTTTTTAATTCACTGGATCGACTGAGATAAAGAACTATTGCTTGCAAGCATTTAAAAAAAATGATTTATTGATAGTTTCCTGGTGGTTTTCTGATGTGTGTGTGTGTGTGTGTGTGTGTGTGTGTGTGTGTGTGTGTGTGTGTGTGTGTGTGTGTGTGTGTTTCAGTATAATACTATGCGCGTGCGCGCTCATGTGTGTATGTGTGTGAGCATGAACACACCTGCCTATGTCGGTCGTAGTGTTTTCGTGTAGCTGTCCGGCTGCTTTTCATTTTAACTCTCTCTCTCTCTCTCTCTCTCTCTCTCTCTTCCACCCGCTACCCCTTTTATTCTCATGTATAAGGCATGAAGACAAAGATCTCATTATTGTCGTATATGAAAAAAGCTTAATTAAGCAGAACGAAGTTCACTTTGCCTTTTGCTGTTCTGTATTAGATTAACTTAGTTGCCACTTTACACCTCCAAAATATATATGTGACATCTTTTCCTGATTATTTTATTGACGACTCTATCAACATGCAGTTAGCTTCATGGCTTTGTAGGATGCTCACAATATTAGGAATATGATATATGCTCTTGGTTAATTTATAGGCATAGATGTATTCTGTGTACGTGCCTATCGTCACACACAATTATAATGCGTGTTTGCTCCACCATCCTTCATGAGGTACCTTAGATCGCCTTTATATTAAATGAAATTTCTGTCTCTCTCTCTGTCTCTGTCTCTGTCTCTGTCTGTCGCTGTCAGCCCCCCTCTCTCTCTCTTTCTGGCTGCCCCCTCCTCCCCTCCCCTTCTCTCTCCTTTCCCTTCTGTCTCCCTCCCTGTCTCTCTCCCCCCCCCCCCCCTCTCTCTATACCAACCTGGCTTGTTCTTTTTCCTCTCTCTCAGTTCCATTTTTTTTTCTTTACGCCCCCCCCCCCCCCCCACGCCACTTCTCTCCCCCTCTCCCTCACGATTTTTAAAGATCATTATTATTTTTGTTTTAATCAAAGCCAGAAGAAAGCCAGAAGAAGATACTTAATGCATACATGTCTGATGTGTATGCTCAAATCGGCAGCTCGGTTGCCAGCTAATGCCTACAGTATTATTTGTCGTATGTGCTGGTGGCAACCGAGTTCAGATTGTGCGACGTTTGACATTTTCCCTCACTACACTTAGAATGCCATTATACAGTGTGCCCCCCCCCCCCCCCCCCCCCTAATTATCTGACTACCACCCACGGCAAATCATTTCGCTTGAGTCATATTCACCGTGCCGTTTGACTGAGTGACTCTCTTTCTCTCTCCCTGTCTCTGTCTCTGACTCTCTCTCTCTCTCTCTCTCTCTCTCTCTCTCTCTCCTCTCTCTCTCTCTCTCTCTCTCTCTCTCTCTCTCTCTCTCTCTCTGAAAGCATGTGTTTGCTTATCTGTTACCCTTGAAAATAAAGATTATTATCATCATCATCTCTCTCTCACGCGCTGTGTGTGTGTGTGTGTGTGTGTGTGTGTGTGTGTGTGTGTGTGTGTGTGTGTGTGTAACCGATCTCTTGGTCTGCCTCTCTCTCTCTCTCTCTCTCTCTCTCTCTCTCTCTCTCTCTTTCTCTCTCTCTCTCTCTGCTCCTCCTCCTATCCTTCTTCATCTCCTTTCTTTTTTTCTCTCTTTCTTTCCGTGTTTATATATATCTTCCCTCTATGCATCATCATCATCATCATCATCATCATCATATCTCTCTCTCTCTCTCTCTCTCTCTCTCTCTCGCTCTCGCTCCCCCCCCCCCCCCTCTCTCTCTCTCTCTCTTTCCCTGTCGCGCTCTCTGTCCCCCCTCCTCCCTCTCTTGTTACTAGCTGTGCATTCCCTCCCCCCCCCTCTCTCCCCCTCCTCCTCCTCCTCCTCCTCCTCCCCCCCCACCTATACCCCCTTCCTTCAGTAGCAATGTACATATACTTTTCAGTTCCTTCCATGATGGAATATTTAGTGTCCTGCTTCTCTCTTCCGTTCTCTTCGCCACTTCACGTGTTTCTGCAACGGTTCTGTCGCTCACCTGCGTGAACTGATTTTTGTTTGCTTGTAGTGATTGATTGTACGTTTACATTTTATA
>JADBJO010002390.1:147500-152500 GCA_016801955.1 Conus betulinus
GCATAGCCGGAACTTTTGATATTGTTTTTCTTTTTTTTTTCAGTTTTGTCCGTGTGAGGTAAATTCGATCATTTATTTGCTCAGAAGAGGGAGGACTAGATTATCCGTGTTCCTGTTCCTGTTTGCTATTTCCTTTTGAATTCTTTTCCTCCACATTTGGTCAGTTTGTCTCTTCCTCTATTCATATACTGTATCGTCTCTCTCTCTCTCTCTCTCTCTCTCTCTCTCTCTATCTCTCTCTCTCTCTCTCTCTCTCTCTCTCTCTCAGTCTGTCTTCTTGAATGTGGATTTTCGTTATTTTCTTTTTTTTTTCATATTATGGTCGTACTGATCTTTAAGACCAGGCAATGTTTTACTCTCTTTTCTCCGTATTTTCTTGTTTCTTCTTCTTCTTCTTCTTCTTCTTCTTCTTCTTCTTCTTCTTCTTTCTTCTTCATCTTCTTCTTCTTCTTCTTCCTCTTCTTCTTCTTCCTGTCTCCGTTTTTCTTTCTTTCTTTCTTTTTTTTTCCTTTCTTTGTCTCTTGGTTTTCTTTCTTTCTTTTTCTACACATATGAATTTTCCTCGTTGTTATGTTCGATGTAATATCATAAGCAAGATGACACGTGTTTCTTTTTGCTCCTTCCATTACTACATTCCTCTTTCCTCCTCGAGCTCCTTCTTCCGATGCTTTTTTCGCTTCTTTTTCTCCTTTATTTTTTTTACCTTTTTTACCACCCTTTCTTTCACACTTTCCTGTCTTCTTTCCTAACTCTTTCTTTTTCATTTCTTTCTTTTTTTTATTTTGCTAAGCTTCCTTTCTTTCCTTCACTATTTGTCTTTTTTTTCACTTTATCTGCATCGCGTTCTTTCCCTCTTTTGTTCTTTCCTTCTTCTTTTCCCCCCACTTTTTTCTTCTTTTTTTTTCATGTCTTTCTTTCTTCTGTATTTTTTTCTTTTTTATTTCTTCCTTTTCTAATTTCCCGTTCTTTCTCTCTCCCCCCTCCCCCTTTCTCTCTCTCTCTCTCTCTCTCTCTCTCTCTCTCTCTCTCTCTCTCTCTCTCTCTCTTTCATCATCATTTGGGGACACACGAGGAGCTGACAGTGAGGACCTTGTAAAAGAAAGACGAAGCGTAAAATCTCGTTCTCCCTTTTTCAATACCTCAGGCGCACATCTAGAAATAGATATTACCTGCACATATCATAGGAGAGAGAGAGAGAGACGAGAGAGAGAGAGAGAGAGAGAGAGAGGAGGGGAGAGAGAGAGAGAGAGGAGAGGGGGGGGGCGAGTAGGTAGAAAGGAAAGGAGAGAGCAAGGCATTTAAATTTTGTTCAACAAAACAAGTCTAATATGCATCAATATGTAACGTGATGATCATCCATGTCTGTCTGCCTTTCTGCTGTCTCTTGGTTCTCTGTTCTCTCTGTCTGTCTCTGTCTCTGTCTCTGTCTCTCTCTCTCTCTCCCCTCTCCTCTCTCTCTCTCTCTCTCTCTCTCTCTCTCTCTCTCTCTCTCTTACACTTCGTTCTTTGTTGTCAAAGGTTAAAAGAAATAAGAGAAAGTTTTTGGAGCCTAAATATTATCGACAACACTGTTTATTTAAATTAAGTCTACTCATGGCATGCACTAAACCTGATGTTGTACGAAATTTATCGTTGTTTATGTATAAGGCTTTTAAAATATAGAGAAATAGCTACTTCATAGTTTTGCATGATGTGCTTGCCATAACCGTAGCCTTTTGTATTGCATGATGAAAATCGTATATCTGTACGTTTACCCCTTCATGAGGGGCTGAGGCCTATATGAATAAACATTCATTCATGCATTCATTCTCTCTCTTACTCGGCTGTGTGTGTGTGTGTGTGTGTGTGTGTGTGTGTGTGTGTGTGTGTGTGTGTGTTTTGTTTGTTGTGTGTGTGTGTGTGTGTGTGTGTGTGTGTGTGTGTGTGTGTGTCTGTGTCTGTGTCTGTGTCTGTGTCAGTGTGCGTGCGAGTCAGAGAGAGAGAGAGAGAGAGAGAGAGAGAGAGAAGACAGACAGGCAGATAGACAGTCACAGAGTTTGAGTGGAGGGGTGGGGTTAGGAGGGGATACTGTATTTAGGTGGTCTGTATTACAGTGACTAGAACGCAAAAAGCTGAAAGGCAGATATTTACCGGAAGTGTCAAAACAATCGGGTTGGTAATGGTTCGTCAACATCACAGCAGCAAAGTGGTTTTATATCTATGTGCGTGAGCTTATCTTGAATGTTCACTTTATTAGACAAAAAACACACCAGACTTATTCATTTATGTATGTGCAATAATGTTAATGGTATTTTCATTTTGATGTTAGAACAGAATTTCAGTTACATACAACTATGTATATATTCACTAATTTACGTAATACACATTTAGATTCAAGGTTTGAATCTTCAAAAAACTCAAAATATAATAAGAAATAAAGACATTTGGAAAAGACTGTCGCATAACATCAAATATGACAAAAATTAAGCAACACTTATTGCAAACTACTGCTACGAAACTAACACACACACACACACACACACACACACACACACACACACACACACACACACACACACACACACACACACGCATGCACGCACACATGCACGCACGCACGCTCGCACGCACGCACACATGGACGCACGCACGCACGCACGCACGCACGCGCACACATACATAAAAAGAACAAACAAACAAATAAGAAAAGGTTTGAGCACTGATCAACAGCCACTGGCTGATATTGACATTAATTAAGAGAAGAATAAGCAGATATCCACTTGTTCATACCAACATGCACAATACAAAAATACGTCAACACACAGTGGCTTTTATCAGAGAAACAGTTCCACAACGCTAATGACACGGAAAACTAGTCATTAGAATGGGTGGGGGAGGGGGTTGGGCGGGGGATGAAAAAGGACATGTTTCAACGTTACAAATGTTTGCTTACTTGTCAAGCCAACCATGTCCTCATGTTGGCATACGAGAGCGAATGGAAAGTTAGAGAGATGGAGTGAGGAGAGAGAGAAGAGAGAGGGAGAAAGGGAGAATGGGGGGGAGGGGGGGTACACACACACACACACACACACACACACACACACACACACACACACACACACACACACACACACACACACACACACACACACACACACTCATACAGAAATGAAATGAAATGAAACATCAACACAAAGTTTAACTAGAGTGTATAGGGAAAAAAACAGCAATAAAATGATACTCAAATGGATGAATTACAATCTGCTACACATGTGCATGAGGTCTTATCTGCTGACCCATATATTAATACCATACTAGGATATCCATTTCCATGTAATATTGGTGTGTCAATACATTTGTTAGCTAACCATAACAGCTCGCCTCTTAAAGGCTTTATATAAATACATGCATAAATTCCTCACAATAATTTTATTTTTATTCGTCATTAATAGAGTCACACAGAACTGACATGGATTTACATAATATTTGCTTGGAAATATTCCTGCCGTAGGTCACTGAAAGCAGAGCAGACGAAGAGAAAGTGTATTTCATTATCATATGCCTTTCCACATAGTGGGCATGTCAGATTGCGGTCAGAAACTACATTATACCGTTGACGGTGCATTTCTATATCAGAGACACAAATCTGAACTTCGTCATATAATTTTTTATGTCTGTCAATATCAAGTGAAAGATATGTTTCGCATTATTTAAACGATTTAAATGATCTGTACCATGTAAATCTATCACTTTCCAGAACATGTTCATGCCAGTTTTGCCATCTGTTATCAATAAGTCTTTGACGAAACAATTGCAAAAAGTATTTCACATTTTCCACACCCTGGTTTAGCCACACAAATCCAAAACCATTTAGAAATAGGGTCTTACGAACATTTGACGCCCATGTGGTTTTGCCTCGTGAATCCAGCCAGAGTAACATTTTATAAGCTTTTAAAGGTAATCTGTTATCATTCATCCGTGATATCTTTAGCCAGTATCTGATACACTGTACACTTGAATTTATGTAAATAGGGTGACGTCCAGTATCTCCATAAACAAGATCATTAGGTGTTTTAATGTGGGACTCCTCCTAAAAATTTCTTTAGAGCATACAAATGAACCTTTTCAACATGAACGGCGGCAGTATCCAGTCCCCACAGTTCAGCACCATAGAGAGCAATTGGCTGCACCCGAGTATCAAAAATTTTTTAACAACACTCTCAGCGAATTATTATTAAGTACGAACAATCGTTGCAGAATTGATAACAAAGCATTCCTCGCTCTGCTTGCGAGATCTGTGCATGCACCCACAAAACTAAGTCGGGTAGAAAAATAAATACCAAGATATTTATAACAGTTAACGACAGCCATTTGCTCACCATTAAAAAACCATCTCTCTCGTGCTGCAAGGTGCCCTCCTTTTCTAAATACCACAACATTGCTCTTTTTCATATTTACTTTAAGTTGGAGTCTAGAAGCTGCATCACATAAATTGTTCAACTGGGTCTGAAGGCCAACTGGTGTTTCTGACAACAAAGCTATATCATCTGCCAATAACAAAATAAACAATTCAACTGTATCTGGAGACAGTGTTGCACCATGTCTTCCCTTCTCTATGATTTCTTGTGCTAATTCGTTGATAAACAAGGAAAAATAAAACAGGACTACATGCATCTCCTTGCTTTACACCTTTTGTACAAACTATGTAATCTGTAAATTCACCACCGCACCTGACCCTTGCTTTTACACAATATACACATGCTCTTGATACATCGGTACATTTACCCTTTATTCCATTCTTCTGAAGTACTGGCCAAAGTAATTTTCTAGATATGGAATCAAATGCCTTTTCGAAGTCGATGAAGGCCACATATAATTTGCGATTCCATGAAAACTGTTTTTGTACAATAGCCAAAAGTGTAAACATCTGATCGATAGTTGAATAAACCCTTCTTAAAACCCGCTTGCCACTCACCCGTGCTATTATTAAATTCCACCCCTTTTGCAGTCTACAGTTAATT
>JADBJO010002390.1:157500-160000 GCA_016801955.1 Conus betulinus
GTTTAGGCCATGTATAAGTGTTTCTCAATCCTAATCGTGGCCTATGGTTGTTTACTTGGTCATTTCTGTCACATGATAAATAGTAGGACGGAAAACAGTCAAATTATAAGTGATGTTTCAACTAGCTCACAGCTTTATAGATCTAAAATACAAAAATATCATCGAAATGCATTCGTTTTTCGAAAACAATTGAATAATCAATATGACACTGAAAAAACAAGGCTGTAATGATATTCAGTTGATCGCATGTCAATGAGGCATGGACTGCACGTGCACCTTTATTTTCTTTAGATGATGGACAGTAATAATCCATATAAATCTTGCGTGTCCATCCATTGTCAACTGATAGATATGCTTTTTTTCCCCTCCGTATTTCGTGCATAGCTTATGGCTTTATTAAAGTAATAGTCATGTTGCCTTCCGAAATCCGCGCTCAAATATCCCTTGACATGTTATTCTGGGAGAATAAGCGGCGTGTGTACGTGCGTGCGTGCAGTGTGTGTGTGTGTGTGTGTGTGTGTGTGTGTGTGTGTGTGTGTGTGCGTGCGTGCGTGCGTGCGTGTGTTCGTGTGTGTGTGTGTGTGTGTGTGTGTGTGTGCGCGCGTGTGTGCGTGCATATGCATGTGCATGTGTGTGTGTTTCTCATGAATTGATTTTTTTTTGTCTATTTTATGTTGGAAATATTGTGTATTATGGCATACAAAACGGAATTAAATGACACAGAATCACATTCGTACAAACCCAAATGCTCGCTCTCGTGTACGAATCGTAAGAGTTTTGCACTATGACTCACCCCTCTTTGTTCACAAGAAAATTTCAAAGAACATTTTCAAGAATCAATTTCGCGAGCGTGCTCGCGCGCGCGCGCGCGCGCGTGTGTGTGTGTGTGTGTGTGTGTGTGTGTGTGTGTGTGTGTGTGTGTGTGTGTGTGTGTGTGTGTGTGTGTGTATGACAGAGAGAGCGCATACGTGCGAGCGTGCGTGCGTGCTTGCTTATACAGGCATGTGTGTGTGTGTGTGTGTGTGTGTGTGTGTGTGTGTGTGTGTGTGTGTGTGTGCCCGCGCGCGCGCGCCTTTGTGTGTGTGTGTGTGTGTGTGTGTGTGTGTGTGTGTGTGTGTGTGTGTGTGAATGTGTGTGTGTGTGTGTGTGTGTGTGTGTGTGTGTGTGTGTGTGTGACAGAGAGAGCGCATACGTGCGAGCGTGCGTGCGTGCTTGCTTATACAGGCATGTGTGTGTGTGTGTGTGTGTGTGTGTGTGTGTGTGTGTGTGTGTGTGTGTGTGTATGTGTGCCCGCGCGCGCGCGCCTGTGTGTGTGTGCGCGCGCGCATGCTTAAGTCTATGCGCGCATGTGCGTGCGTCCGCGAGCGCGCGCGTTCGCGTGTCCAAATACTACAGACGCTTCGCAGCCAATCGATGGCTGACAAGTTTCCTAAGCAGTCAGACTGGGTGTCAAAACAACCAGAGAGAATTTCGGTGATTTTCGCTGTTATCTTTGGCTTTCCAGAAACGCGAGTTGCTATTAGCTGATGAAATCTGGGAGACAGCCTACATTCCCGTGCGCTGTGTGGATGTGCCCAAGTTCATTTTTGTTTTCTTTTACTTACTTCACTCGTGGTTTGGTGGGAGATTGCTTCGGTTAGTGCATTCTAGTATCAAGAACAATAACAACGACAGCAAATCTTCGGCAGAGAAAACAAATCAGCTGTGAAATGACTCGAAGAGATGTCAGCAACAAAAACAACAACAACAAACATAACGTATTGTTTTCGTTGTGAACTTTAGAGTTTTGCTGCCCTTTTTGTAGATGGCTATTACATCGGTCTTTTGTTTGTTTGTATGTTCTGGTGCCACAAAATCGGCATCATTCTGAAAGACTGTGCCCCTGAAGCAAAATTATAGATTTTTGTGCAGAGCACATGCGTCTGTCTCTCTCTCTCTCTCTCTCTGTCTGTCTGTCTGTCTGTCTGTCTCTGTCTGTCTGTCTGTCTGTCTGTCTCTCTGTCTCTCTCTCTCTCTCTCTCTCTCTCTGTATATTGTTGTTGTTGTTGTTGTTGTTGCACCTGTTATGTGTGCATTTTCGAAATATGTGTGCAAATTGTATGAAAAGTGTTCACAATTATTTGCAATTTGCCACTCGTCCTAAATGCTGTTACGCTATATACATTACGGAATGAAAACGTTCTCTCTCTCTCTCTCTCTCTCTCTCTCTCTCTCTCTCTCTCTCTCTCTCTCTCTCTCTCTCTCAAACGCTATATACATTACGGAATTGAAAACGTCTCTCTCTCTCTCTCTCTCTCTCTCTCTCTCTCTCTCTCTCTCTCTCTCTCTCTAACAGTTATAAGGAATTTAGGTATGTTTTTTTAAGGCGTCTAAGATAAGAGAAATAGTGGCGTCGTAGCTGGCGTCCTTGTTTGCTTGACTGGTTGATTTTTCTTTTTTTTCCAGAATGATGAATGATTTGCTTCTTACCTATAATGTGAATGATTGTACTCATTTTCCT
>JADBJO010002390.1:167500-172500 GCA_016801955.1 Conus betulinus
GCAATCAGTTTGATCAGTCATGCCAGCAAATAATATTCAAAATAATTCTAAAGAGATTATAGCCGCAAAGCATAATTGCCGAAGAACAAGCTGGATTCTTTACAGGCAGAGGTACCATTGAAAAAACGTTATCCTGCGTACTATTGTGGAAGACATCCCCAATACCAGATGGGGCATTGTTATGTCTCCATAGACTTCAAGAAAGCGTACGACAAAGTCTGGCATGATGCCATGTAAGCCAAAATGAAGAAATTTGATGTCGGGCAAAACCTAATAAACACCACCCAGCAACTGTATTCCAAAGTGAGTAGTCCGGTGTTCATAACGAGCCGCAGCTGTAGCGTGGTTTCATAACTCAGTGAGACTTCGTCACGGCTGGCTTGCGTCTCCCCCACTTTTCAAGCTGTTCCTTGCTCACATCATTATTGACGCACTTGAAAATCATGTCCGCACAGTCAGCACAGGAGAAATAACCATCATGAGACCTTCAATTCGCTGATGATAGCGATAGCCTGGCACGAGCAGTGATGAAAAACTCCCTCAAGCTTGTTCAGAGACCAGATGAAACGTCAACAGTGTCGTAGTGTCGTAGAGACCAAACCATTGATCAACTATGCCACTGCCATGAATGCTGATGTAACTATCCATGGGCCGAAAATGGACAGAAGCTAGAAGCTGTTAATCGGTTTACGTTTCTGGGATTCATCATTAGCCATGACGGAACCAAACCAGAAAAATCCTCTCAAGGCACCAAAGATAATACCAGCGATGTCCAAACTAAAACCTGTGTGGAAGGACAATAGCGTCTCCACAAAACACAGATCATCAATCTCCGCCATGCATTAGTATTTTTCATCTTCCTGTCTGCTTGCACGACACGGAGCCTCATAGCGGATGTTGGAAGAAAAATCCAGGCCATGGAAATCTAGTGTTATTGCAAGATACTGTACATAAGGCACGCTGATTACATCACAATCGAACAAGTCGTTTAAAATATCAATCACTGTATCAGACCATATAAACATATAGTGCCATCAGCTAAGAAAAATATTTTGAAATGGCTATATAATAGAATTCCATGGATTCGTTGCTTTTTTTTTTTTTTTAATCTTCCGTGGAAATCTTGAGGTGGGGGGCGGAGGAGAAAGACAGGGAAAAAAAACGATGGATTGACAATATTGCAGAATTGACAATGAAAACACTTGCAGGCACCCAGGTTTTGACATACACTCGACAGAACTAGAGGAATTGTGTCCCTTGACTCCCCACGGAATTTAGAGAGAGAGAAGGAGACGGATAAGAATAACAACAAGAACAAAAACAAAGGAAAGGAAAAGAAGAAGAAAAAAAAAAAAAAGAACAACAAAAACAAACAAGAAGAAGAAATAGTAGTTGAAAAATGAGGAGGATGAGATGATACATCAACAACAGGAAGAAGGAGGAGGAGGATGATAGAAGAAGAAGAAGAAGAAGAAGAAGAAGAAGAAGAAGAAGAAGAAGAAGAAGAAGAAAAAGAAGAAAGAAGAAGAAGAAGAAGAAGAAGAGAAAGAGATAATGAGGGTGAGATAATGCAGCATCATTTATTGAATGTAAAACAATGAGGATTTATATGAACTCTGTCTTCCAATACATGTTATGGTCCCAGAAACCTACCAATTCAAAACTCAGTCACACACACACACACACACACACACACACACACACACAACACACACACACCACACACACACCACACACACACACACTCGAAAAACCGCTCGCATGCGAACGTTTGTGTATATGTGTGTGCGGACGTGTGTGTGTGTGTGTGTGTGTGCGTGTGTGTGCGTGTGCGTGCGTGCGTGCGTGCGTGTGTGTGTGTGTGTGTGTGTGTGTGTGTGTGTGTGTGTGCGCGCGCGCGCGCGCTAATGAACATTATTCACACATGCATGCATACACGCTGTTTGTGTGAGAAGTAGGGATCCAAGCGCTCCATTTTGCAGATGTCGTCACGGTGTCGGTCCTGAAATAATGCCGATACTGGCTCTTGCTCTTCCTTTCAGTACAGATGTGGGGTGTGATCGATGGTATGGTCGCCTCGATCATTTATTCTTAGATGGTCCTTTCACTTTCTTATGACTTAATGATCGGCCTACTTGTCATCGATCTGTTACTGTTGCTTTGCCAACCAGCAATCCCGCTTGACTCGTTTCCTGTGGAATCTGCATGTCCAGGGCAGAACATCCTTGTCAGCTTTACCAGCTGAGCCAGCCGTCTTGCTTCCTGCTAATCCGCATTCCCAGTTCGACTTTCCACTTTTTTTTAAGTGGCTTTACAGAGACAGTATTATGGTCTAGCTTGTCTATAGATATAAGCTGCCAGAGATATAAACCGCCAAAGAGTGTGTTACTGTTTCTACCTCCACTGTTAGGCCGGAAGTCGTGGACTTGCACGCAGCTCTCTCTTCAACCACTGATCTACTTCATGGAGTCAGTTTAACGGTAGGTTGATTTCCAAGGTTGACTACGGATGTAAACCGCTAGAGAGGCCGTTAGGCTCCACTGTTAGGCCGGAAGTTGTGGACTTGTACGCAGCTCTCTCTTCAATGATTGGTCTGCTTCACTGTATTGATCCCCATCAGGGCGAAATTTGCGACTTGTTGTTCCCGTGAAAATTTGTTGTTGATACAATACTTAGCTTCTTGACCGACTTTGAAAAGGGAACGTTGTCTTGACCTGTGGTTACTGAAATTCCGTGGTTGCGAGGGAGGGAGGGGGAGGTGGGGGGGGGGGTTATCTGGGAATCAATGAGCTATTGAGTAGAGCTTTTGAATGACATTCAGTGCAATATTACTGAACACACAAACAGACCTCTCCCATTCATTTTTTCTTATCGACCAAACCATGACAGATCACATCTGTGACCAGGCGGCATTTTCGCTATCATCAGAAATCCCTGAATCTGTTATCCAAAGTGCGTTTTGTCTGTCTGCCTGCCTGTGTGAAGGCTGTCCTTATTATTCTTAGTACAAACCTACAGTTTCCGACCAATCCTCTCCTGTTTTAGAAATGGGAATCGTTAGCATACTGAGAAGATCCAGCGCGAATCATTTTTGTGCTAAATAGTCGAACTAAGTCGCAGCATGTCAAGCGAAACGGAGTCAAGCACGCCTCGTCGTTGACTTGCTACGATTATTCTTGCTACCCGGGATAGGCCAGTTGGAAGAGTGTTGTACTAAAGAATGGTTTAGTCCCGAGTTTGGATACTTTTCAGTCTTTTTTTTTTTTTCTCCTTCAAGGAATTCGAGGCGCGGAGGGGGGGGGTGAAAAGGGAGGGGGGGGGGGGGGGCGTTGGAGGGGGGATGCAGTAGGGGGGAGGGGGGTGTCGACGGCTAGTCGTGATGTAGTCATTTGGTTTCGTGTTTGGTATGTTTTCTCCAGGGAGGAGCTTCATTTTCTCTTGCCTGCGTTTTTTTTTCTTTTAAAGCTGGCGTGTCTGTCAGCAGCGTTACGCAAAGAAAAAAAAAGGGGGGGGGGGAGGGGATAAAAAAAAGGGGGGGGGGGGGGGGGAGAGGAAAGAAGAAGAAGGAAGAAAAAAAAAGTAACGAAACTCGGTGGAAATAGGGAATATCACTCAAGGGCGAATCCATTAAATCTTGGGGGCAGACCGAAATCAAATAGTGGACCGAGGCTCGTTCAGGAAGATTAGTATGCACACGGGGAGTGACCACTTCAATCGGTATCAACTATTACTTCCCCTGGAGAAAGGAAGTGGATCCAAGCTATGTTTCACATCGTGGATAGTCTGTTCAAAATGAACACAAATACAGTGAAAGTGACGTCATGAATTGATAATTACCTACATTTTCAACGAATGATAAAACTCTCTAGTGATATAGAAAGTTTTTCTTTTGTGTGTGTGTATCCAGCTCTTTTGAATTTCTGCAAAGGGGGATAATTGACTTGCTGGTTCATTTTGCTTCGAGGATGCTGCCATTATTAAATTACATTTCAATCTTCAGCGATGTAGTTTCCTGACTTAATTGAATAACATGTTTATACAGGATTTTTTTCGTACATCGGCTATCGAAAACTAAGAATTTCCAGGCGTGTTGTGTTTTTGTTCGTTTGTTTGTCTGTTTGGTTTTTGCTTGGTTATAAGCTTCAGCTTATAATAAAGAAAGATGGCTCGAAATGGCAGTGATTTTAACTGATTTTTGGGGGGTTGCCTCTTTGTCATCATAATCATCATCATCATCATCATCATCATCGTCATAATCAGTTTTGCCACGAAATTGCTTCAAAATGAAGTGGACATCCGCTGGAAAGGCATAATGACATTATTGATGATAATATCGGTAAGGAAGCGGCAACCCATTTGAGGACTGCTTTTAAAATGGATCTTGGAATTGACCGTGTTCAAAATGGCAGGAAAGTGGGTAATTATCTGTTAACAGATGGCCGTGAGCATTTTGGGCGGTTTTTTTTGTTTTGTTTGTTTTTGTTTTGTTTTGTTTTTGTTTTGTTTTGTTTTGTCCATTCGTAGTTTTAGTCTTTTCTTATAAGTTGAGTAAAAGAAGGGTGGGTTGGGTATAAGCAGAGTTGAATGTGTGTGTGTGTGTGTGTGTGCGTGCGCGCGCGCGCGCGCGCGCACGCGCGTGCGTGAGTGCGTCCGAAAAAGAAGAAAATTACTATTTGAACAGAAAAAAAAATTACTCGCACGACAGAAAAGCGAGGTTTGAACCAGATAAGTTTTCGCATAAGGAACGGACAGTTTGATTAGAAAGCAACAGATTCTGTGTCAGTGGGCTCGCATCCATACGTGCACGTGTATGCTGTGTATCCTGCCTGAAGAAGACCCAACAGGCCGTCACGCGTTGTGTTCTTTTTGTATATTGTACTTCTCCCTTCGTCTGGCGGCTCTTGTTTCAATGTCCATCGGTAGTCACTTCACTTTGAACCAGTTCAGAAATGGTTGACATTGTGTCGACGTTCATCACAACCGTAGACGACAAAGAAATG
>JADBJO010002390.1:182500-210000 GCA_016801955.1 Conus betulinus
TGTAAGTTTTATCACTGAATTTTTTTTTCTTTCACGTTTTTTTTTTTTCCTTTGCAATTTACCAGCGATGAATTCAAGGGAATACCCGACACATCCTCGGCACGGCCTAATTTTGCCGTGTTGGGGACGCTAGGTATCCCCTTCACTTTATATCCCCTTTAATTCAAATGTCACGCGTAGTGATACATTGAATTAGTTGTCATGTTGTAAATTTAATGGGTGCTGTTTGTAAACAGTTTTTATTTTAGGGGTTAGGTGATGATGGGGCACAGGACTTCTTGTCTGTGAGAGATGACAACCTTGTAAAATGTCCTGTGTGGGGCTGCTGGGCTGTAATAATAACGATGATGATGATGATGATGATGATGATGATGATGATGATGATGATGATGATGATAACATGATGATGATGACGATAATGATGATGATGACGATAATGATGATGATGATGACGATGACGATGACGATGACGATAATGATGATGATGATGATGATGACGATGTCGATGTCGACGATGATGATGACGATGACGATGACGATAATGATGATGACGATGACGATGGTGATGATGTTGTGATGGTGATCATGATGATGATGATGATGATGACGACGACGACGATGACGACGACGACGATGACGACGACGATGATGATGGTGACGACTACGACGACGATAACGATGATGATAACGATAACTAAGACTGATGACTTCAAACTCGTGTATTCCCTGCACAGACCTGTGCCAGCCTCGCCACGTGCACCTGTCTCTGGGCGAGGCGGAGGACCAGATGGCGGTGGTGTGGGCCACCAAGAACCAGTGCGACACTCAGGTGCTGTACGGCACGTCCCCGTGGCTGATCCAGCACCCCAACACCACGCGCGTCGTCGGCAGGGAGGAGAAGTACACGGAGCACAACGTGAACGGGCTGCACTGGCTGCACAAAGCCTTGATGAAGGTGAAGGACGGTTCAAAGTTCAAACTTGCTCTCTTAGAAGGTGTACCACCTGTGTGTGTGTGTGTGTGTGTGTGTGTGTGTGTGTGTGTGTGTGTGTTCGTACGCGTATGTGTGTGTGTGTGTGTGTGTGTGTGTGTGTGTGTGTGCGTGCGTGTGTGCGTGCGTGTGTGTGTGTGTGTGTGTGTGTGTGTGTGTGTGTGTGTGTGTGTGTGTGTGTGTGTGTGTGTGTGTGTGTGTGGTTTTGTTTGAAGCCCGTCCTAAAAGCGCACCACAAAACAGACATACCACGTGCATGGCAACACACTGACACACAATATAAAATAATGCGATTTACGATCAGTGAGTGTGTGTCCCTGGTTCGTCAGACCATATTATTTCTTTATAAACAACTGGCAATTATCATTTTCATCTATCAAAATTATATTATTATCGATATCATTATTACTGTCATTATCAGTCGTTGTTGTCTGTTGCTGTTAGTAGTAGTAGTAGTAGTATCATTATTGTGTAGTTTGTAGTAGTAGTAATGATAGTAGTAGTAGTAATAGTAGTAGTAGTAGTAGTAGTAGTACCTTACTCCCACGCACAGGCTGATATGCGCAGAAAGTAAAATGTACAAGCGCTCACCGAGCATGTTCGCAAGTAAGGGCTTGCGAGCGCACGCCTACACACACACACACACACACACACACACACACACACACACACACACACACACACACACGTGCATACATACTCAAACGCGCACATGCGCATACACACGCATACGCGCGCGCGCGCGCGCACGCACACACACACACACACACACACACACACACACACACACACACACACACACACACACACACACCACACAAACCCACACACACACACACACACACACTTCACACACACACACACACACATGTGGACACACACACACAATTGAACACACACACACACACACACACACACACACACACACACACACACACACACACTTAATATCACTTAATGTGGAAAGACGTTAAATTGAAGACAACAACAGACAACACACACACGCGCGCGCGCGCGCACGTGGATGAACTCACCCATTTACGCACATGCACAAACACACGCACTGAGCACAGAGAAGGGAGGGAGAAGTGGTGGGGGAGGGGGGGGGGGGGGGGGACGATGTGTGCTAGTCATTAGATCTTGTTTTCAGACCATTAGCAATTCTTCTTTCTACCTGTAAGTCTTTCTTTCTCTGTCTCTGTCCCTGTCTGCCTTCTGTCCGTCTGTCTGTCTGTCTGTCTGTGCCTAGCCTGTCTGTCTATCTGCCTCTGTCTGTCTGTCTGTCTCTGCCTCTCTCTGTCTTTGTCTCTCTCTGCTCTTTCTGTCTCTGCCTGTCTGTCTCTTTGTCCTGTCTCCCTCTCTTTTCTGTCTGTCTGTCTGTCTGTCTGTCTGTCTCTCTCTCTCTCTCTCTCTCTCTCTCACACACACACACACACACACACACACACACACACACACACACACACACACACACACACACACACACGCACGAAAACAGGGTAACACCTCACGGTCTGTTCTGTGTGTATCACAGGGTCTCAAAGGCTCCCAGACCTACTTCTACAGGACCACCAGTAACCACATCGACACCGGGCCTTTCTTCCTTCAGGTCCCAACCCGCGGAACGGTAGGCGGGCACACTTTTTTTTTTTTTTTTTTTTTTTAAGAATATTTGAATGTACCTTTTTAATCAAACAGTTTGAGCTTACAGGTGCGCAACAAGAGCACAGTGCGCAAAGTCAATAGTTCAGCAGCATTTCTGTAAGTCTCGCGCGTTAACATTTGTTCCACAAGTAAACGAAAAAAAAAAAGGACATCGAGGCGAAAAAGCAAATCAAGTAGAATATAGTTTCAACTAAGTTTTTCAGCACGTAATTTTCTTTCTGATATAACATAAGGACATGCATTACAATGCAATAAAACACAATTCAAAGCAATACAATACAATACAATGCAATACAATACAATACAATACAATACATACAATACAATACAATACAAAGAGATCTGCTCAGTGAAGTGCTCCTTCGTTAATTCCAGACCTGTACCACGACAGACCCTGACCCAGACTTTCACACAATCTTGGTTCGACCTTGACATGACTTCAGCTCTAAGTATCCTCAACTTGAACTTGACCTTAAGCCAAAGCTAAAACCTGTATTTTTGCAAGAATGTCACTTTAATCCATGCTTATTTCGTTTCATTTTATTGATCGACCTCAGTCCAGATCTTGACGCAATTTCAGTACAGCCTTTAACTGAGCAAGCTTTATAGCCATTCATCCATCCAAAGATATAGAAAGGGGAGTAATGGTAGATCGATTTTTTTTCTCTACTACTATGGATTAACTTTGGTCGGAGTCCCGTTTGCTCGCGTAGAGAGTTGTTCAATAGGCTGGGCTGCCCTCTACGGTAAGCACGTATCCCGGGTTCTTCTTATGTGCTGTTCAGCACGGTAGACCTTCTGCTTGAACGTAGCCATGGCAGCTTTGTTACCCACCGTGTGTATGCTTCAAAATGATCGTTTGGACACTGTCATCGTGACCAGTGGTAAATCGACAGCCAAGCTGTGAACAGGAAGCACACACAGAGCCAACTAAATCACTCGAAGGGGGGGGGGAAAAAGATGCCTTCAGTGTGCGCGAAGGGAAACCATCGGATGAGAAGCGAAGATACCGATTCTTCTGTCCCCTCTGTATTTTTTGGTATCCCTCAGAGCCCAAAGAGGGGGCACGGGCGCAAGCACGAGCACACACATATGCATGCACGCAAGCATGCGCACATTTGCACACACACACGCGCGCACACACGCACGTTCACACACACACACAAACACAAACACGCACGCATGTACACACACGCACGCGCGCACGCACCCACTCACGCACGCGTGTGCGCGCGCGCACGCACACACACACACACACACACACACACACACACACACACACACACACACACACACACACACACACACACACACACACACACGCGCGCGCGCGCGCGCGCACTCACGCACGCACGCACGCACGCACGCACACACACACACACGCTGCGCTGTTTTTTTTTAAATGATGATTTTTTTTTTTTTGCCTTCAAGATGTGTTTGGTGGTTGTTTTTACAGTTATAAAAACCTATCGGCGATAAAAACAAAGGGGAATGACAGACGCACTGATGGCGACTAGCTGCGTCTGCCACAAGAAAAACAATACTTGGCCAGATTCGTCACTAACAGTATGCACTGTGAATAAGTCTTTTCCCCGTGACTGGAATGTTTTGTCTTTTTTCTCTAAGTGGTGACTATCCTGAGAGGCCCCTGTCTGGTCAGCACGGCTATGAAAGTGATGATGACGCTACCTTTACATAGCGCTTTGTCTTGCTCGAAAAAAAAAAACAAGATGCAATAGCCTGTAGACGTACTCCTAGTTTATCTTCCTTAAAAAAATGTCACACTCAAACATGCGTCATACATAATGTATTTGACGTCACAAACATGCGTCATAATGTATTTCCTCACTGAGATATTCTGTAAAGAAGAAAAAACCGTTTGGGCCCGTTACAGCCGTTAGTAACAGCTATTCTGGTAAATAAAACATCGGGCATCATCCTTGACCCATAATGAACATACCTACAAATTTTCAGAAAGATCAGCCAAGAAGTTTTGTCTGGAGCGAGGGCAACACATTTTGACCACGGACAGGACACACAGACAGATAGCTAGACAGACAGACATTTCTTCGTTCCTATTGCAATAAAGCACTCCCTGTTCTGTAAGGAATTGGGAGTACAAAAAACAGTTCAAAGAGCTTGCACACGTCATTGGCACACTTCTATACTTGAGCGGGTATACACACACAATAAATGAAGGGGTGGGAGGGGAGGGGGAGGGGACTGAACAGACGGAGGAGAAAAAGAAACAGTTTGACAAACGGAAGGCTTGGGGGACAGTCTTAAGAGTCCAGTATTGGTTTTTTTGACATGTAAGAAGACGCAGCTCGCTCACCTATATAAGACGGAGAGACGTGAATGGGCGGCGGCCGACAGTGTCATTGTTATAACCTTGGAATCAGAATTCAGGATGGCTCTGACACGGGACGTTTGAGGGCGGATGGGGGTGTAGGGGTGAAGACAACCACAGAGGTAGGAATGGATGGACTTAACAGGTGCGTTTACCGCAGAAGTAATGATCTTATGTCTTATCGTAGTTAAGATAGGTAGCCAAACATTTTTTTTTTTCTGTCTGGAGGTAGTTGACTGGTAGAACTTTGTACTCGTTGGAGGGAATGGATAGATGACGCATGCAAACCAGACAAGAGGAGAGTTAACAGTCGTCAATGCGAGAAAGAGTGAAAAAGGTGACTAGTGTAGAAGCAGCATCGGTAGACAGGTACTTCCGAACAGAACTAATTTGCCACACAGTCGACAGCAGCAGGACTGAAACTACGGTGGTGTGTGTGTGTGTGTGTGTGTGTGTGTGTGTGCGCGCGCGTGCGTGCGCGCGTGCGTGCGTAAGTGCGTGCGCGCTCTGTGTGTGTGTGTGTGTGTGTGTGTGTGTGTGTGTGTGTGTGTGTGTGCGCACGCGCGCGCGCTTTGACAATTCGTCGTCAAAAAGAAACTGAAAATCGACAGATTTCTCTCCTACCGAGTGTTACAAGTGATGGACAGCCGACAGGCTGGTATTTCTGAACGGAGGATACGCTGCAGTCGACAGTAGCAGGACAGAATGTCGATCACGCTGCTAGCGTGGAAAATACGTCGTCAAAGAAACTGAAACTGACGTATTTCGCCCCTAACGAGTAGTAAACCCAAGGCACAGCAAGCAGGTAGGTAGGTAGGTAGGTAGGTATTACAGAATAGAACTGATACCCGCAGTCGAGAGCAGTAGGACTGAAAGTTAATCATATTTTGACTGAACATTTGCGTCGTCCGAGAAAGCGAGACTGACACACTACCACTTCTGTAATGAGTGTCAAACCCAAGAGACAGCCATTGCACTTTTTCCTAATGAGTGCTAAACCCAAGAGACAGTCATTGCACTATTCCCTAATGAGTGTCAAACCCAAGAGACAGCCATTGCACTATTCCCTAATGAGTGTCAGATCCAAGTGACAGTCATTACACTATTTCCTAATGAGTGTTAAACCCAAGAGACAGGCACTTCACTATTCCTTAATGAGCGTTAAACCCAAGAGACAGCCATTACACTATTCCCTAATGAGTGTGAATTCCAAGGGACAGCCATTGCACTATTCCCTAATGAGTGTGAATCCAGAGACAGCCATTACACTATTCCCTAATGAGTGTGAATTCCAAGGGACAGCCATTGCACTATTCCCTGATGATTGTCAGACCCACGAGACAGCCATTGCACTGTTCCCTAATGCGTGCTAAACCTAAGGGACAGCATAGCACTATTCCCTAATGAGTGATAAACCCAAGAGACAGCCATATCACTATTTCCTGATGCGTGCTAAACGAAAGAGACAGGCGTTGCATTGTGGGTGGTGTCGGGCAGGAATGGTCTCCGGGAGCTGCTGGTGGTGTCCGACCTGGGTCCACGCCTGGACCTGCTGCCGGTGCTGACGGAGCAGACGCTGTCCGGGAACTACACGGCCGTTCTGCAGCTAGGGGGGTTGTCCCCTTTCCTGAAGGACCCCAATGGAACGGTGAGGTGAGTGGGGGGGATGGGGGGGATGGGGGGGGGGGGGGGGGGGACAGGGGAGTGAGATATGCGGCAGGTCTTCAGCTTGGGGGTGGGAGGACTGTCCTCCTTCTTGGCGGACCTCAGCGGACCTCAGTGGAACGGTATGTCAGGGGTATGGTAGAGGTGGGGGAGGATGGCAGGAGGGTGATAAACGGCTCTTCTCCATCCGGAGGAGGGTGGGGGTGGGTTTGGACACCATAATGGCGGACCCCAATGGAACCGTACGTCAAGGGTGAGGGGACGGATGGGGGGAGGAAGGGCAGTGACAGGAGCTGATACACGGCTGTTCTTCAGCGGGTAGGGGGGGGGGGGGGAGGGGGTATAATACACGGCTGCTCTTCAGCTGGGGGAGGAGTTTTCGTTCTTCTTGAACAGACCGCATGTATTAGTGTGTGAGCACACAGTTGTGTGACATTAGTGAGGTTAGTGGGTAACCTTTTCACAGGTGAGAAGAATCGGATGGAGAGGGGAGACAATGCAGGCGGGAGGGGCGGATGGGAGGGGAGGCTCGGTATGTATGTAAGAGGGGGGGGGGGGTGCAGTTCGGAATTCCATGCAGCCCAAACTGTCCGGGTTGGGGGGTAGGTGGTGATACTTTTGGCGGTAAGAACAGCATGAGCTAGCCTGTACTGTCCTGGGATGGAGGGGGGATGGGGGGGAGTGGGGGAAACAATACAGGCTAGCATATGCTGACCCGGGGGGGGGGGGGGGGGGGGGGGGGGGGACACATTGGGTCGGGCGGACAGTTTTTGCAGTGACTACGGAACCCCAGGAACACCGGGATTACAAGTCCGGCGCCGCACCAGCCGAACTCATCTGACCACCAATGGCAATTATAAAGCAGTATTGCTTCCGGAGAAGAGGATGGGGAGAAGGTGTGCGTGTGAGGGGGGGGGGGGGGGGGGTGAGAGGGTAGAGGAAGTTGTATCCTCCCTCTCGAGGTCGTTGGCATCAGTGGAGCAGCGGGTTAAGAATGATCGCCGTGATAAGGATAATGTTGCTGCCGATGAAGGTGATGATAATTAGGACGTGGTGTATGGGTGGTGACTGTGTGTGGTGTGCTGGTGGTAGTGGCGGTTGTGATAAGGAGTACGAGGGCAATGGCACTGTGGTTGAAATAAGGAGTGTGTGTGTGTGTGTGTGTGTGTGTGTGTGTGTGTGTGTGTGTGAGAGAGAGAGAGAGAGGTGTGTGTGTGTGTGTGTGTGTGTGTGTGTGTGTGTGTGTGTGTGTGTGTGTGTGTGTGTGTGCGCGCGCGCGCGCGTGTGTGTGTGTGTGTGTGTGTGTGTGTGTGTGTGTGTGTGTGTGTGTGTGTGAGAGAGAGAGAGAGAGAGAGAGTGAGAGAGAGAGAGAAGAGAGAGATGTGTGTACGCATGTGCATATATGTATGTGCGTGTGCGTGTGTCTGTGAGAGAGAGAGAGTGTGTGTGTGTTATGTGTGGAGTTTAGAGAGAAAGTAATTTTGTGTGTGTGTGTGTGTGTGTGTGTGTGTGTGTGTGTGTGTGTGTGTGTGTGTGTGTGTGTGTGTGTGTGAGAGAGAGAGAGCACACTGTTCTGTGTGTTCGTAAGTGCGTGCGTACATCTGCATGTGTTTGCGCGCGCCCGTGTGTATGTTGTATGGAGAGAGTGAGGGACGGGTTGGGGGGGGGGATGTGAGGACGTGGGCCTACCGGGAGGTCTGTCCTGTTTCCTGACCGGCATCAGGGAAAGATAAGGGATAATGATGATAATTACAGTGCTGGTAGTAGACCGGAGTGGCGGCAGCGCTGTTAACAGCAAGCACTGCACGCGTCCGCCTCTCTCCTACACCGACGGTGTCATTTAAACGTTAAGTGTGATGGTGATGATGATAATGATGATGGTGGTAAACAATGATGACCATGGCCATGGCGGTTGTGACGTAGACAAAGGCAGGAAGGACACTGAAACCTGATTAGAACAGGTCTGTCTGCCAGACAGATGGCTCGATTACGAGTCGTCTGCTAATATCATAGAAACGTCATTATGACCGAAATCGTCACAGCTACGACTTAACGACGTGTATGTGTATACGTTCATTGCTAATTGTTGTAATTATTGTTGTGCGTCACTGCTCTCGATTCATTTATGCGTGTCTCTGAAAATCCATGTTTATTCATGGCGGATTTAAATTCATATGTGTGTGTTTCTGTCTTTCTTGATGTGTATGTCTGTTTGCGATCATTGATTACTTTTGTAATTATTGTGGTGCGTCACTGCTCGCAATACATTCATGCGGTGTTTATGAAAACTCATGTGTTGTTGTTGTTTTTTTTTGTATGATTGACGTAAATTGTTGTTTATTTTCATGTTATTCGTGATTGATTTAAATCATCGTGTATTCACATATGTGTTTGTCTCTCTTTCCTTCAGTGTTCTGTATGATTATAAAGCATCATGTGTCAGAAAAGTCGTCTGGATATGGCGCGTTATAAATGTGTCTGTTATCATCATCATCGTCATCGTCGTCATCATCATCATCATCATCATCATCATCATCATCATCATCGTTATTGTCATCATCATCATCATCATCATCATCATTATTATTATTATCATTATTATTATTTCTCTATCTATTTATCTAATATTGTCGTTGTTGTTTTGTTAGGGACGACAATGAAGAGGAAGGAAGTAAAATATGGGATGCTCGGTGCATTGAAGTTATGGCGCGTGATACTGCAGTTAAGAATGCTGTTCATCTTGATCATTTATTACACCGTCAGCATGAAACTAGCATTGCCTTTAACATCATTATCATTTCGATAGGGCGCATTCTCTCGTTTCATACATCTGTTTTCACCGAGGAAAATGGCATGGTGATGACAAGCTGGCAAAGGCTGTGTTGTTCTGTACATCTAATCGGTTGGTGAAAAAGACTTGGTGCTGATGGTACTGACACGTTTCTGAAGGCTGTATTGTTCTGTACATCTAATCGGCTGGTGAAAAAGACTTGTCGCTGATGGTACTGACACGTTTCTGAAGGCTGCATTGTTCTGTACATCTAATTGGCTGGTGAAAAAGACTTGGCGCTGATGGTACTGACACGTTTCTGAAGGCTGTATTGTCCTGTACATCTATTTGGATGATGAAAACGACATCGTAATGACACGTCAGCAAAGGCTGTGCCGTTTCGTACATTTAATTGGCCGATGAAAACGATATCGGTGGGACATGTTGACGAAGATTGTAATGCATGATAATGATGATGATTAGACATGACGTTATCTTTGAAACAAAATGGTGGATACCGTGCTATCTCTTGCCTGGGGTATCAATAAGTGGGAAACCTTAAAAACTTGCCTTGTGGTGATGGTTATCGATAACAAAATGTAGTTAACTTACACACAGAGACCTCAATTTGGAGCACAATGACCTTTAAGGGCCTCGGTAAAGTTCAAGTTTATCCCCTCAGCGTCGTGCTTCGCTAACGTCGATACCAACCAGGGACAACCCTGTGATAACGATCCCGGAAGAGCAGAAGGTGGTGTGAAATAACTAATCAATCTACTCTTGCATCACCAGAACGAACTGAATTCAGTTCCTGTTGTATTATAGCGAGGTCGATCGAGGAGCTCAACTCTGGAATGCTCAGAACGAAACTGTGTGTGTGAAGCTGGGTGGCACGAATGCCGGTGATTCGACCTCGATCATTATGATCACGTCGTACCTTATCATTATGACCACTTCTTTCCCTGTTTTCAGGAACAATGAAAACTGTTTCATTTTCCTCGTGATTGATACGAACACTTCTGTTGCATTAATGTCTTTTCATGTTCAAAAACAACTGTTGAAAGAAGAGGGGTGGTGGTGTGCGTGCGTGCGTAGGTATGTAAAGGAGGTGGTGGTGGGAAAAGTGGTGAGAGGAGGGGGTTGGTGGGGGAGGGGGGAAGTGACGAGCACCAAAAGGTGTTGCGTGTCCATTGTGGAGGAAAGAGCCGTTGACTTCTGCTGGTGCTGAACACACACTGAACATCTCTGTTTTCCTTTTCCCTGTTGCCCACTTGTTTGGATTGGACTGAATCGCAGGTTTAAAAGATGATGAACTGCATGTGGATGTGTGGACTGTTGCATGTGTGTGTCAACGTGCGTGTTTACGAGGGGAAGGGTTTTCTTACGTGCTTATGATTTTGTCTTTTCATGCATGTGTTTACTTACATATTGACATAAAGCTGTGATGTTTGGTAGCATCCACTGTTATATACTCTGGATGCTTGTGTGTGCTAAGTGTGCATGCACGTGTGTGTGTGTGTGTGTGTGTGTGTGTGTGTGTGTGTGTGCGTGCGCGCGCAAGTATGTGTGTGTGTATGCGCACGCGCGCGTTTGCACATGTGAGACATGTGTGTGTGTGTGTGTGTGTGTGTGTGTGTGTGTGTGTGCAGAGAGGAGACAGTCTGATGACAGGGCTGGAGCACATCGCATCCTTCATCCCCGTCATGACGACCCCCGGGGAGAGCGGTAATTAGTCTGGAGTGCACGGTTTCTTTCTTCGTCTCTCCTCCTCCTCCTCCACACCTCCTTCTCTCATCATCTCCAGCTCCGCCATCCCCCCCCCCCCCCCCCCCCCCCCCCCCCCACCACACCCCCATCTCCAGCTCCCCTTTCCATGCTTATTCCTTCGTTCTCTACATGTCTGTGCCACCATTCTCAACCCCACCCTACCCCCAACTTTCCCAACATTGATATTTTTAAAAAAAAACAAACAAAAAACAAAAAAAAAAACCGAACGAAAATCATGGAGACAATAACGTTGGGGCTGGGGATGGGGGCAGGTGAGGGGGAGGGAGGGTACACAATGGGTTGGACTATGCAATGCGTATTTAAAACATTTGCAGCGTGTAGCCTTTGTAACAGTGACACATCCTTCTTGTGGGGAAGAAGAGTAGCAAAAAAAAAAAGCACACATTATAGATTTTAAATTTTATTTGTTATACACAAAACAGGGAGATGACTACCTAAAAGATTACAAGGTGAGACAAGCATTGAATGACAGTGACTGTCAGTTCATCCGGCGACAGCACGGGAGTATGAACAATGAACAAACCATTGAACAATCAGTGGATGTTACTATTTATGGTGCACGTGAACGTGATAACGGCACGTCATTCAAAAGGGGCAAAACCTTGCTGACCTCAACACCTCGGAGACAACACTTAATCGTGTGTGTCCAAGTCGAAACGATTTTCTAAGAGTCGAAATGAATCATTTAAGTGAAAGGAAACTGAATCAGAGACTGAGATGTTTTAAATCGTTTCTCACCCTTTTATTTTGTGTCTCAGTGTATGTATCGGGCCTCGCGATTCGCCGATTGTCGTTCATCTCCGCTTCTGATTTCATGTCTTAACATATGTGTTAGTCTACCTGTATTCTTCAGTTGTTTTCATCATCTCTGCGCCCTGTTTCATGACTTAACATATGTTGGGGTATGCGTTCCGCCGATTGTTTCCAATTTCTGCCTCTTATACATGTCTCGGACCATACGATCATTGCCTGTTCTTTCATGTCTTAATGTAAGTTTCGGTTTACTTGATTTTCGCCGGCTGTGTCTCATCTCTGCCTCTTGTTTCATGTCTTAATATACGTGTTGGGGTATGCTTTTCGCCAATTGTTTACAATATCTGCCTCATCTTTCATGTCTTGATATACGTGTTGGGGTATGCTTTTCGCCAATTGTTTTCAATATCTGCCTCATCTTTCATGTCTTGATATAAGTTTCGGTTTACTTGATTCGCCGACTGTATCTCTGCCTCTTGTCTCATGTGTTGGGCTGTCCAACTCGCCAGTTTGTCTCTGCTTCTTAGTTCAACTCTTAAAGTATGTTTCTGGGTAAACGTTCCGCCGATTATTTCTCATCTCTGCGTCTTACTTCATGTCTTAGTATGTATGTCGGGCTACGTGATATATACGAATTCTGTTAACTTTTTCAGGAATTATAGTTTTCAAGAGTTCTGTTCACTGTTGTTCGAACCGAGGCCCCCAGGAGAGCACTATGTGAAGGACACGTCATTTGAAACTTTTTTTTTATTATGATAATTGATGAGGATGAGGATAACGAAGATTACGTCATAGAGTTCCATGCTGGTTTGAGACTACATGACACCTCTGCTCTCTTCACGTCCTTTCATGAAATATCCTGGCGTTAACCAGGCCCGAGAGATACAGAGACCTGAAGAACTGGTCTGTAAATTTGAGCAACACAGTCAGAGACGCATCCATTCAGGGGGATGAAACTCTACTGCTGGTTCCAGTCTTTCCAGCTGAGTCCACAGCACTCTCAACTCGTGGTAGGAGCGGTTGGGGCCGCCGAAAAATCCCACAGATGAATGCCTCTGAGGGGAACCGAACAAACAACCTGCTAGCCTGCACACTGGTGACGCTAACCACAGCACAGTAACTTATACCGATTCTTTTAAGAACTAAAAAGAAAAAGATGTTTTCTTTTGTTTGTTTCTTTTTTTTTAACTGTTATTTTTTACAGCCTTCTGTGTAATACTAGCATTCCCCCCCCCCCCCCCCCCACACACACACACACACACACACACACACACACACACTTGCACACTCCATATATACACACACACACATGCACGCACACACGCATGCACACACGCACGCACGCACACACACACACACACACACACACACACACACACACACACACACACACACACACACACACACACACACTCACACCCCGCCTCATCAACCTTCTCCTACATACAGTTAAGAGGGTTCAAACTCGCTAAATGGAAGCCAGGAAAAAGCAAACAGCTTTTGGCTTTGTAAGTAAACAGCTTTCCTTGATTCTTTTTTTACGTGAACTCTGCTGTTGCCCAGTTTTAAAAACGAACATCGAATGTTGCTGGCCCGGTATGTAAAGAAACATTGAACGGACAAGAGCCATACATAAATAACTTTTTTCCGTATATGTGGTCAGTGTAACGCATAATTTAACTTGTTACGAAACGTAGTCCTTTAACAACCAGTGCACTAACAAAAGTAAAGATAGGATTAATAGACAGACACATAAATAAATGAATATATAGATAAAATGAATGAATAAATGAATAGATTAAATAGACTAATTAGTATATGTATGGTCCTAGGCGCCAGGTGTTGTGGGTGAGTCAGTCCAATCATAGAAGTGTGCCATGATCCCCATTTCAGATTTTGAAAATGCACGTAAATTGTGTTTGCGCTCGCATGTGTGTTTGTACGTGTCTGAGGGACACGGCGTTGGGCAGAGGGGAAGGGGATCGGAAGAAAGGCAGGGAGAGGAATGGAGAAGGGGGTGTGTAGGGATGAGGATGCACGTGTTCGCTTACACAAAAGAAAAGCAGCCAGAAGAAAGCGTACCTCCATATTTTCTTCCTTCGTTTGAAAAATTAAATAAAAACCCGGAAAATTCAGGTCAGAAACATGGCTTGCTTGCGTAAATCATTTTTTTTGTTTGTTTGTTTTTTTTTTTTCTTGCATTATGGGGGGGGTTTTTTTTTAAAGATATGCACGCTCTACCCATGATGTTGATTTGTGCTTCTATCAAAGCGTTGTAAGGCACACGAATTCTCGATGTTATTCTAGACATTCGTTTTAAAAAAAAAGAAACCCACCTTTTCAGCAAAGATGAAAAAAAAAAGATCTATCAGACCTGTGTGCGCTGTGGAATGCCTGTTGCAGAAACCCCGAGCGGCCAGTACCCGGGGTACCGACACAGGTTTTCCATGCCCGGGTCGCAGTGGCCTATGCGTGAGAAAAAACTGTGGTACAGCTTTAACCTGGGCCCCGTCCACTTCGTCAGGTGAGCCCAGACTTCCCACACCCTCCCTTAGCGTCTCTCTCTCTCTCTCTCTCTCTCTCTCACACACACACACACACACACACACACACACACACACACACACACACACACACACACACACACACACACACATAAACGAGAGTGTAGACGATCTAAATGGTTGTGATCAGGGACGTGTCGACAGTGAGACGAAACTGACAGAGTGGACTTAGGCAGAGGTGGAGTGCCCATGTCTAGACAGTCACTGATTAGCAGTTTGCATTGTTGATTCCTTTACATCGTATCCCCGATTACTTGTCTATAAATATCAACACACTTTTCGAATGCAATATGACAAAAATTGATATTTTCTTTCGGATTCTTGAGTTTAAACACATGCATATATCTAATATGATAGAAGATGCTGCACGACGGTTAGCTTTATCAGCGTTCTTTAGGCAGTACTTTTTACATTATTTTTGTTTACGGTCATAGAGAGAAAAAGAAACTAAAAGTTTGTTTTGCGTCACGAAACGCAAACAGCATCTTAAGGTATTTGTGAAAATAAGTACCGAATTCATATTGGTGGATTGCGCGGTTTGTGCCATGTCAGTTCATTTTCAAGAGGCTATCTAAACAAATTTTTTTTAAGTATTTTTAAGGCGGAGCTTTTGCAACTAGACCTAACTTTGATTCATCCGAACTTTGTCCCTTCGTTGTTTTGTATTCTGTTTATGCCATCTATTTTAGGTGTGCACTTGTGATCTCTGTATGCTATAAGTGATGGCTCGTTCATTTTCGTTGTCCTGAGTGTCGTGTATCTTGCCTAAAGAAGACCCAAGAGGTCGAAACGCGTCGTGTTTTGTCTTGTGATTCGTTTCCTACGTTTTTCTTTAGATTTCCGCCAGTAGTTGCCTTACTTTGCACAGTACAAGTTTTCACAAATTTAAGTCGCTGATAGTGAATCAGACAAGAAAAAAAAAATGTATTGAATTAAAAAAAAAAAAAGAAGACGAAAATGGCTCACTTCTAATTCTGCCTAACTTGAACAGCCTGTGCACGGACATATACCTGAAAGGCAACAAGACGCAACAGACCCTGCAGTACAAGTGGCTGGTGAAGGACCTCAGCCAGGCCAACACGGAGCGGGAAAAAAAGCGACCCTGGATCGTGGCCATGGGTTACCACCCCTTGTACTGCACCCCTGACAGCAGTGACGTGACGTCAGCAGTGACCATGACTGCGCCAAGGACGACTCCCTCGTCAGGAAAGGGTGGGTGCTGGATTGACGTCACTGTGAACATAGGAGGAGGAGGAAAAGAAGGAGGAGGATTGATAATGATGATGATGATGATGATGATGATGATGATGATGATGATGATGATGATGATGATGATGATGATGATGATGATGATGATGACGATGATGATGATGATGATGATGACGACGACGAGAACGATGATGATGATGATGGTGATGATGATGATGATGATGATGATGATGATGATGATGATGATCGTGCGTTATGAACAGGAAGTGAGGATGACTTCCTCGTCAGGAAAGAGTGGAAGTTGAATATCTGTTATTGATGTCATTGTAAACAGTAGGTGAGGAGGAGGAAAAGAAGGATGATGATGATGATGATGATGATGATGATGATGATGATGATGATGAGACGATGAGTTGTGAACAGGAGGTGAGAATAACTCCTTCGTCAGGATAGGGTGCGTGCTGGGTTGATGTCTTTGTGAACAGAGGGTGACGAGGAGGAGAAGGGAAAAAAAAGGAGGATGATGATGATGATGATGATGATGATGATGATGAGTTATGAACTGGAGGTGAGGATGACTCACTCGTCATGAAAGGGTAGGTGCTGGATTGATGTCGTTGTGAGCAGAGGAGAAAGAGGAAAAGAAGGAGGAGGAAGAGGATAATGATGATGATGATGATGATGATGATGATGATGATGATGATGATGATGATGATGGTGCGTTTTGTGAGTAAGAGGTGAGGAGGAGTGGGAGAGAGAAGGAGGAGGAGCAGGATTATGATGATGGTGGTAGTGGCGTATTGTTAGGAGTGGGGGAGGGACAGAAGGAAAATGCTGCTAATGATGATTGTGGTGTCTTTATGAAGAGGGAGTGAGAAGGAGGGACAGAAAGAAAATCATGATGATAGTGTTGGTGTGTTGTATTTGAACAAGGAAGGAGGAGGAAACGAGGAAAAAGGAGGGTGGTGGTGTCTTGCGAGTGGGGTACAGCGGAGGGGAAGAAAAAAGGAAAAGGAAGATGGTGATGATGTTGGTCGTGGTGTGTCCTGAGAAGGGAATGAGGGGACGGAGAAGGAAGAGGAGGAGAGAAAAAGAAAAGCGAGAACGATAATGGTAGTGATGTATTCAAACAAGGGGGACAGGGTGAGAAAGAGGGGAAAACGAAGGAAAACGGCGGTGAAAATGGTGATGTCTTGTGTGAACAGAAGGGAGGAGGAGGAGGAGGAAAGAAAGAAAATGACGGTCGTGGTGTCTTGTGAACAGAGAACAGAGGAGGAGAAGGGAAAAGAAGGAGGATGGTGAAGGTGGTGGTGGCAATGCATTTTGAACAGGGGGGGGGGGGGGGGGGGGGGGGGAGGAGGAGAGAGAGATGAGGAAAAGCAGGAGAGCGGTGGTGTGAACGGGGAATGGGGAGGAAAAGGACGGAAAGGGGAGTGGTATCAATGGCAAGTCTTGTCATTCTCTCGTTCTTTTTGTTTTCCTCACTGTTGTGGGTTGTGCACACCTACTTCCGGGTCTCCTACCCCCCACACCTCTTCTGGAATCGTCGGATACTCTTTCGTTACAGATCGTATTCCCACCTTTTGGACACTCTGCGATAGTAATGAGAATTTTCTGTCACAGTTTCTGACTCTGTTGCTTTCTTTACCCTTGTCAACAGTTTCATTCTGCCTTTGTGACCTTCATCTGACTTTGTCCAGAGAAATCTTCACAGCTTTCTGCTTTTCTTCTTACAATTCTCCTATGTATGGGAATACCAAAGCGTGGGGCGCATAAATTCCGTTATAAAGATGTTTAAGCAAAGTCTAATCGACTGCAGGTGGCAGAACTGGAATTATCATATGAATGATAGCAATAGATTTATAGAATACAAGAAAATTCAAGACATCGCATGGTCTGGAGCCATACTTACTATTGGGTTTGGATATGATTTATTCGATACACTCTGACAAGATTTAAATTTGGAATGTCTGATTTATCAGTACATAGTTCAAGATACAAAAGGAATGGTGAATGTAGGCAAAGTGCCCGTTGTGCACATCCTCCGCTGATGATGAAATTCACTTTGTTTTTTGTTGTCCTGCTTTTGATGATTAAGACACAGTTTAATCCATCCAAAAATATTATAACAATCCCAGTAATTTCAGATTAACGTTACTTTTAGCATCACAAAAGGCACAGATCATCAGTAATTTTGCTGTAAATCTATATAAAGCCTTAAGAAAAGAGAAATAGCAATGTCCTGAATTACCAATTTTACTAGTCAACTGGCGTCAATTTAGTGTATGATACCACATACGAACTGGTGTAAGGTTGTTTTCATTTTCCTTTGTTTCTTTGAATTAGCTTCAAGCAGATGATGGATTGATATCAACATTCGAATTTGTCTTATTATGTATGTCTATTATCATTGTTCACACCCCTTCAAATGGGGCTTTAGCCTTACTGAATAAAAATTCTGTACTGTTCTGTTCTGTTCTGTTCTTACAGTTTGAAGCATGTCAGCTATTATCCATTTGCCCATGTGTAATAAGTGTGTGCACACACACGTCTCTGATTACTTGTTTCTTCAAACTCAGAAACTGGAATGATGAATTAAGCGGAATTGCTGATGCTCTGTTGCGTCAATAGTTTAGCTGTAGGTTTTGAACTGACATGGATGAATATGCATGTAAGCAGCGATTTTTTTTCTGGGGGGGGGGGGGGGGGGGGTGTGGCAAGAGAAGGGTCATGTTGGGAGTTTTGTTTCTCGCTGCAACACAGCCCTTGAAAAGCTCAGTGTCGTCAGCTGAGCTATGAAAGGAAGCGGAATCCGTTCGCCTGATAGATCATTCATTTTTTTCGTTTACTTCTTTTTTTTCTTTCCTTCTTTCTTGTGTGTATAGATTTTTTAAAATGTATTTCATTGTAATTATCAGTCTATGTATTTTTCATGTATCTATTTAATACTCATTTCATAGACTGGAGGAGACTCTGTATTACTACTACGGCGTGGATCTCGTTTCTCCTGTCCCACCCGCACTCCAGCTATGAGCGTCTCTACCCGCTCTTTAAAGGGGTGGTGGCTTCCACTAACTTCACCAACCCCCGGGCTCCTGTCCACATCCTCACTGGCGGTGCTGCAGCCCCCAACCCAACCCTAACCCTACCGCCCCCACTACCAACAAAGCCGACACTCAGCCTGTCGCCGCTGTTGTGCCATCTGAGAACGACACCAGCAGTAGCAGTAGCAGCAGCAGTGACAGTAGCAGCAGCAGTAGTAGCAGCAGTAGCAGCGGCGGCGGCGGCGACGGCGGTAGTGATAAGGCGAACGAAAAGAACGGTGAAGTCAAAAGCATTGATTCACCTAAAGATGGTAAGTCCTTTTCAACTGTAGATCATTATGCGGAGACGGTTTGATCTCTCTCTCTCTCTCTCTCTCTCTCTCTCTCTCTCTCTCTCCACACACACACACACACACACACACACACACACACACACACACACACACACACACACACACACACATACACGCGCGTGCAATACCAGCAGTAGTAGCACCAGCGGCAGCAGTAGTACCTCAAGTAGTTATGATAATTGTGGTAGTTTAGTAATAGTGAAAGCAGCAGTAACAGTTGTCGCAACAGCAGCAGCAGCAGCAGCAGCAACAGCACAAGTAGCAATGACAGCAGCAGCAGCAGACCTAACAGCAGTAGCAGCGGGATCAGCACAAACAGGATCTGTACGACCCCCCCCCCCCTTTTTTTTTTTTGTAACAGGCAGGGGGGAATTGTGCGAAATAAGCAGTCTCCCACGTCTTCACAATCTATGGATATGTATCATGGCTGTTAGAAGCACCAAGATCGAATGGGAAGCCGTAGTTTTTTTTTTTTTGTTTTTTTCTTTTTTTTTTTTTTTTGCCACTCCGGTTATCTGCCTTTTGTATGGTTGAAAACACAGTGTTGCCCCCTCCATCCTGACCTCCTTTTCATCCCACCCCATTCTGCTCTACCTTGTTTCACAACAATGCACCGTTACCTTGTATGCACTCCTTTATATATATATATATATATATATATATATATATATATATATATATATATATATATATATATATATATATATAAGCTTGTGTATTGATGATCTTTCAGAATCACACTTTCCCCATGCTGCTATAATTCCTTTGAGTATTGTGCCTATATGCTTGAAGAAAATCAAAGTTCTGTCAGAGCCGGATTTTTTGCCTTTTTTTTTCTTTTTTCGATGAATCATGTTTTTAGAAAGAAGCTTGGTTGGTAAAGGGGACAGGAACAGTATCCAGATGCACTTTTTCACTGTTCCCCTTTTGTCGGAGTCCCTTCGCTGGCGTAGGTCACAAACAGCTTCCGTTGTTTCAGTTGGCAAGGGCTGCCCTCGCAGGTAACCACGTATGTCAGCATGTTGTTGTCCACTGTTACAGCGAGGGCGGCCTGTTGCCAGCACGTAGCCTTTGCCAGCACGTAGCCTTTGCCAATTACCGTGTGTGTGCTTCAGACTTGACAGCATGATCCGGTCAGTGGTGAAATGGTGAAAGTGGTGAACAGACTGCTACCGCGTGGAGACGAAGCAGACAGAGAGTCTGTCAGATCAAGTAGTGGTCGTGAATGCCTTAAACATGCGCAGTGAAACTCTTTAACTACCGAAGGGCGAAGACACTTTCGTTACCCTTCCCTCTCTCCTCTTCCGTCCTCTCTATATTACTGGTCGCTAGGGTTACAGGCCAAATACATACTTCCTGAGAGAGAGAGAGAGAGAGAGAGAGAGAGAGAGAGAGAGAGAGAGAGAGAGAGAGATTCTTCATTTCAGCAGCCTCAATAGTAAGAAGGCTGCTCTTTGTATGGTGGTTGTGTCTGGAGATAATACCCGTGCTGAGCTCTACTGCACTTGCAAAAAGTTTCTTCAGTCCCATGTGAATGATTCTGTAGAGTTGTCGTTACTGAATTCTGTTTGACAAAAGTAATAATACAAGTTCGTCCGAGCGCGTTTACGAATGCTTGCATGTTCATCCATGTATCGTGCCCTTCTGGTTTAATGAAGCCAACCAAATGCAGTAAAAAGAAATATACAATATTACGCCCCTTATTTGAATATGAAAATGGAAAGGAAAATATGCAGAGAAGTGTGTGTGTGTGTGTGTGTGTGTGTGTGTGTGTGTGTGTGTGTGTGTGTGTTTTAGCAGCAACCTATCCCATTCCATAAAAACAACGTGAAAATAACTCTAACCCATCTCCCTGTCCCACCTCAGATCAAGCGCTCACAGCCTTCAAGTTTGTCAACGGGACGCAGACCACATACGGGCGACTACACGTCATCAACGCCACGCACGCGCACTGGGAGCTGCTGGCCGGAACATCAGGGAAGGCGACGGCGAGAAGGAAGAGAGGACGGTTCTGGATTCGGTGGTGCTGGTCCAGGAGCACCACGGCAAGTTCCAGCTCAGCGAACTGCCCGATGACGTGGAGAAGAAGATTGACGAGAACCTGGTGAGGACTCAAGCTGACCAGCAGCAGGGCGGCAGTGGGGTTTGTGTGTCTGTCACTTTGCATGTGTGTGTGTGTGTGTGTGTGTGTGTGTGTGTGTGTGTGTGTGTGTGTTGAAAGAAAAGAGCTTGGTCTTGCAGACCAGTACGTCAACACACAGTAAAAAATACATACAGCATGACCTCGCTGACTACCTTCACAGTATAAAAACTTTCGGGACATTTCTTTCGTTTGTTACTGCATCCATTTATAGATAACAGGAGAGCTTATCTATCGGCCTGCCCCCCCGTCATTCCTGGCAACTGAGTCGAAGGACTTTTGAAAGTCAGCAGAAAACCAACTAGCCGGACACATTTTCTGGTCGGGTTTTTTCGTTTTTAAGCGTTGGTTTGCTTGTTTTTTAAATGTATCAAATCACACAAATTTTGCATGTTGCCCACGACATTTGATGTTAATGAATTAGTGTTGGTACTGTTTCGATCCTGTGGGCGATCTAGCCCTTTAGACCACCGTCAGAAACGTCGGTCGTCCCATGCTTTCAAGATATTCCCTATCCTTTGGTTTAATTTATGTCGATTGTTATTCTTTTATGCTATTTGTCAACTCACATTTCAGAATGAAAAAAGTCTGCCTCATTGAAAAACCAAAAACGTCATTCAATTGATATATGGACTTTTGTAATTCTTTATATTTATTAGATTCTTGGGAAGCATCTTTTATTGTAAATCCTGATTTATCATGTTTGTGCTTGTGTGATGTTGGGATTTTTTTTTTTTTTTTTTTTTTTTTTTTGCCGAGATCCATACCTTCGTCTTTTCTAACAGTATCTAGCTGAAGTATATCAAGGTGAAGTTAATGTCGGTTTAGACATGGACTGTTAAGAACATATAATACAGTCACACACCGAGAAGGTATGACAGAGAATTGTGGGGGTGTTGATGATGCTTGTCAAGCGCTAATATGTACGTAGGCTGAAACACCAGCTAGACTCCTTAGTCATGGCCCTGTCTTTTATTTCTTTTTTTTATTTTTAATCTTTGTCACCTTTCATGCATTTTCAATGGAAACGCCAAGCTCGTCTTGTCGAAGCCCAGCGCTTGCAGTCAACAGTGAGCAATCGACATCAGGTTGGCGTGTGGCAGCCTAGCTGAGGAGACCCGGCCCGGTCTTCTTCCAATTTTTTAACCCAACTTCATTCCACCCAGTAGTTTTAGGGCCCTGTAGTTCGGCAAATGTAGTACAGCGCTTATGGAACTATCCACGTATTGCAGCAACGCTTCCCTGGTTGTTTATTTCTTCTTTTACCAGGGAAAATAAACAAAATGAACGCAGAACAAGGAGGAAAGTAACGTAGACAAGTTGATATTGGACAAATATGTCTTTCTTCAGATGTTAGAAGCAACAGACAAGATACGGGGTCGCATAGCGGAGATTTTTCTCTTTCACACACACACGCACGCACGCACGCACGCACGCACGCACGCACGCACGCACGCACTCACACACACACACACACACACACACACACACACACACACACACACACACACACACACACACACACACACACACACACACACACAACTACCCGAGAGAACCACCGTCTCTCACACTACTTAATCTTCATCCGCAGGTGGCCGACGGAGGTAAACCGGGGTACTCAACGTGCACGACCCGGTGCTGGAAACCAAAAAGATGCTGGCTGCAGACGACAGCCGACGACTCATCATCGGAGCCTCTTTCGGCGCTGTCATCCTCGTCATCATCGTCGTCGCCATTATCATCAAAGTGAAAGGGAAGGCCAAGCGACGCTCGGTGAGGCGTTGGGACGTCATGGATTACAAGTACGGCAAAACCAAGCTGTACACGCCGACCAACGATGAGGAGGACGAGGACGACGACTTCCAGGACGATCACGATTTCGAGATGGACATTCCGGACGGCAGCATGCAGACCAAGAAATTGATCAACGGGAAATAAGCTGATGGGGCTGTCTATGTGTGTGTGTGTGTGTGTGTGTGTGTGTGTGTGTGTGTGTGTGTGTGTGTGTGTGTGTGTGAGAGAGAGATAGAGAGAGAGAGAGAGAGAGAGATGTTTTATTAATGGCCTTTGCAAATAAAACTCCTTGATAAAACATCTGAGAGAGAGGGAGGGAGGGAAAAAAGAGACAGGGGTGGATTCGTGGAAGCTATGTTTCAGCGATGTATGAATCGAGCGCCTTGACTTTCAAAATTTGGGGAGATTTCCTTTTTTTAAGTGCATGCGTGGTTTTAAACGAAATCGGTACCTTTGTGCGCATGTTGTTGCGTTGTTGATGCATTTTGTTAAAGTCATTTGGAAATACACTGATCAAATGCAGTGCACAAAGTAAGCATTATTTTTTTTTTTTCTGTATTCTCTACATGTGTGGTGGCTGGTTGATGTCTGTCTTTTGTTGTTTTTTTGTATGTATGAGAAGGGATTTACATGTCTGCTGGGTGTAATTTTCTTTCCTCTATTTGAAAGGAATCTGACCATTACAGTTGACTTCCATATCAACTTGAGCATTCAGATGTCAGATATACAGTCATTGTCTTTACAATTTGCTGTTTGATTATCTCGGTCGGTCATGTGCACGCGCGCGCGCGCGCGCGCGCGTGTGTGTGTGTGTGTGTGTGTGTGTGTGTGTGTGTGTGTGTGTGTTTGCTTATAGTTGTCGTTTCTGAGCATCAAGTTTGAATTGGTTGTGAGAGTTTTCAGCAATATCAAACAATTCAGACGAGTACACCCCTCCCCAACGGGTTTGTGATGTGGACGTTGTTGATTACCTGAAGTGCATTCATTGACGTGATGTACGGGAGCGGGCTTAAGATCATTGGTTGGTTCATTGTTTCATAACTGGTGGATATTAGGTGTTGCCCTCGTCCTTTTCGTTGTTGTTGTTGTTGTCGTCCTCGTGTTCGTTGTTGTTGCTAATTCTTGTAATAGTTATCTCATCTGTTAGCTTCCGATAAAGATGCAAGACAGTCTGAAAGTGTTGAAGTTGCTGATCGACTGATTGGTCGATGTTAGATCAGTTGATGTACAGTTGCCTGTGTATGCTTTGAAGATTCTGTGTCAAAATTGTTTTTTTCATGCTTCTTTTCTGGTCAGTCCTTCATAATCATGACCCATGTGTACAGATCTTCGGGCTTCCCACCCCAGTTCGGTATTCGACCCCATACCCCGCTCCCCCCCCCCGCTCTCTTAAACCCATCTCATCACTCAGCCATCTACCCTCCCCTCCCCCCCCCCCCCCCCCCCTCTCCTCACAGGAAATCTTTTTTCTTCCATTATTGAGTTCTAAAACTGTTTTTTGTTTCTGTGTTTGTTTGCTTGTTTTTTCTTCAAAAATCAGATCCTCTGCCATCCATGGCCCCCAGAAGAATGTATCTTCCCAAAACTCTTTGTTTTCTATCTCAACTTCCGCGCCACTCCAGTGGCAATAAGCCCCCACGCCGCTTATTCCGGCTCCCTGTCCGGAATTATATCCCGGCTCGATCCGACCCAACCCTGGCACCGCCAGTCCACAGGGAGTCGGCGTCAAGTCGCCGTGAGGCAAACCCACCGGAGAAAACACTGCTCTGCTACCAAGTCACTTCGGTGGTCCTCAGTGGTGCTTGTTCATCTGATCCAAAATACGCAGGACATCACCTACTGAGCCCCCACGCACACACCCCTACAGACAAACAATAATGACTCAGTCGTGAAGCCGGCGTAAGTGAGAGTTCCCATCCGGAGTGCGCCTCGACCTCGGTGCGAACTCACCAAGGACATAGACGTGGAGAAGAAACTGAAAGTGAGCTCACCATGAGAGCAGGACTGGAAGGGCTGCATGTTCTGAAATTTGTTTTTCATTTCAATGCTAATTGATGAGGATGACGATGATGAAAGTGGTGCTATGGAGTTCCCTTCTGGTCTGAGACTACGTAACAGGGCTGTGCTCTGTGCTTACTTTCTTAATACATTCCGGCGTCAACCAGGCCCGAGAGATATGGACACCCATAGTGTTGGTCAAGAAACTTGAGCAACTCTCACAGGGGCGTATCCATTCAACGGATGAAAATAGTATAGTTCCAGTCTTCCCGATAGATGTTTGGAAATATGCAAGAGAGGTAATCTGGGTTAGAGCTCGCGTGAAGCGGGAGTAACTCCGCCGTTTTCATGGGACATATTCCAGTAGTGGGCACACCAAAACAATTTTACCCCATCAGTCAGCTTAAAAGTTCAATCGTAGGGAGAAAATGCCCAAACGTTGGTGTGTGACAGTGCGTCTGCCATGCGGACAATCGATACCCGATCTTTATCCTAGCTTGAACGATAACGTAAGAAAAGGGTAACTCTTTTTAAATAGAAAGAAAAGATGTTATCTTTCACTGATTTTCATTTTTTTTTTTTGCCAGAACAGGCCTGTTGAGACCATAGCAAAATTACTCTTGGGGGAACTGGTCATAGGTCGAAAATTCCCACATGTAACTGTTGGCTCTGATGGGAATCGACCCCACGACCTCCAAGCTCAGAATCCCTCGCATCAACCACTGCGCAAAGGCGGTTGATTTACAGAGAAACAATCCATAATTTTAATCCCTATCTTTTTGTTTTGAACATTTTTGTTTGTCAGTGTTCTGTCTCAAATTCTTTATATAAAAAAAAAAATGCAGCATCGTACTAAGATTGGGAAAAAAATTGGCCGTGAAACTGAAGTAAACTAGTTTCCACGGTATTTCCAGGTTTTACAGGAATATTTCTGCATTGATGTAACTCTACTTTTTTTTTTTATTCTTTCCTTTAAAAATGTTTACATTTGTATTGATTTATTTGTTTGGTTTTATTATTCTTACTGTTGTTATAATCTAGAATCCAGTTTCATCAAAAATGAAATATGCTGTGAAATCACCGTCACTCGACTCGCCTTTCGTCATTTGATTTTATCTCACCCAGTGAATTATGAAATATGTCTTCCAGTGCGAATGTTGAATGTCTTTGCCTTCGCGTGCGCGTACTTTTTTTTTTAAAAAGATCTTTATTTTTAAGTTAACATGAAATGTGCTACAGGTAAACTGGAGATCAGTTATGAGTGTTGAGGAGTGTGCATTGTTCTGAAGACAAAAAATTCCCAAGGAATCTAATTTTGAGGGCAACAATAAAGTTTGAGATTTCTAGTATTGTCTGTTGCCCATCATAACTCAGTCATGTTATGGCGATACAGTTGATGTCACAATAGTGGCTATGATAACTGGTACCCTTGTTATTTTTTTATTTAATCGGCATACAGAATTCGTAGGTTTATGGCCATTTCAGTGTATTCGTCAAAAATGCCTGATCGTTTTTTTCAAGAAATCTCTCTCTCTCTCTCTCTCTCTCTCTCTCTCTCTCTCTCTCTCTCTCTCTCTCTCTCTCTCTGTCTGTCTCTGTCTCCACAGTTTTACTGGTATAAAAAGGACATGGCACACTTGCTCTTTCTAATCCTCTCCGATATGCAGTCATTAACATCAAATGCATAAGCCCCCCCCTCCCTCTCCCTCTCTCTCTCTCTCTCTCTCTCTCTCTCTCTCTCTCTCTCTCTCCTGACAAAGAGACACATCCGTTGGAAATAAATGTGCTGACAATACATGTTTTTCTCGGATCCTGTTAAAATTCATGAACTGTACCCCAAACTTTGGGTTGCCTTAAAAACTATCTCGCTTATTCTGTGCTGTTACATGCATAAGAACTAATGTTTTTTGCAAAAATGAAAGTTGTGTGTACTTTTTCTGAATGTGACCAAAATATCAATCAAACTGATCGTACATGACGTTGCCATATTATGTTTGAAAACTTCAGTAATGGAATACTCTGTGAACTTTTGCCTCATGTGTTGAACCTGAAGGTTTGCCTCGTTTGTTTAACAAAGGAAGCCCATATAATGATCCTGATGTGTGTGTGTGTGTGTGTGTGTGTGTGTGTGTGTGCGAGTGAAACTTCAGCTTTGGCAATTACAAGTAGCCTCCTACCATTTCCAAACTTTCAAAATGATGAATATTGAAATGATCTATAGAATTGATCCTGAACACAAAGATGCCATCGGTGGTAAAGGCTGTAAACTTTTATCAGACGTCGCTAGAAATATTCCTAGTATTTGAAAATTGACCTGTCGACACTGTGCACATGTGAATTATTGCTTATTAGTTTGATTAGAGAAAAGCGAAAAGCAGAATGACTCTTTAAACAAAGGAAAAAATCACTTTCT
>JADBJO010002390.1:215000-220000 GCA_016801955.1 Conus betulinus
CGCTGCATGGCAGTCATCTTGCACAAGTCCACGCTCGATCTCCATCGATCGACCCAGAAGCCGAGAAGTCACTCCCACAGTTAACTAGGCCAACGTCAATGCTGCACGGTATAGGCCGGTCGGCAAAACAGCTTTCTCCCCGAAATTAAAGGGATCGACGGAAAGCGTCTTCACAACAAGTACTTTCGGCACTAGCATGTCAAGAGCGATCAGGAATCTCTCTCTCTCTCTCTCTCTCTCTCTCTCTCTCTCTCTCTCTCTCTCTCTTTGTGTGTGTGTGTGTGTGTGTGTGTGTGTGTGTGTGTGTGTGTGTGTGTGTGTGTGTGTGGTGTGTGTGTGTGTGTGTGTGTGTGTGTGTGTGTGTGTGTGTGTGTGTGTGTGTGTGTGTGTGTGTGTGAGTGTGAGACAGTGTGTGTGAGAGAGAGAGAGAGAGAGAGAGAGAGAGAGAGAGAGACAGACAGACAGAGAGACAGAGAGAGAGAGAGAGAGAGTGTGTGTGTGTTCAGAGGTAGGTCGGGAAATTTGCAGCTACACATTTAAACCATTAATATCACGTTTTTCGTACTGTAGTGTGTACTATATCAGTGATCAGCTCTTCGGTCTGTTATGTACGTAGGTATGTAGATAGGTAGGTAGGTAGGAAGGAAGGTAGGTAGGTAGGTAGGTAGGTAGGTAGGTAGGGGGCGGGTAGGCAGGTAGGTAGGTAGGTAGGTAGGTAGGTAGGTTCATACACCCATGTAGAAGACAACAGTATTGTGCGCAGGACAGAACACAACAGTATTGTGCGCACACACACAGAGACACAGAGAGAGAGAGAGAGAGAGAGAGAGAGAGAGAGAGAGAGAGAGAGAGAGAGAGAGAGAGAGAGACTGCGTAGTCTAACAAGTGATAAGTCCACGGCTGGCAACAGTCTTGAGTGCAAGAGAGACAGACAGACAGACAGACAGACAGACAGCCCAAGTGTGGCCTTTGCCGTCACACAAGCAAAGTAATGGAGACATCCTCCCGAGAGGATGGGACCGATCTGGTCAGTGTGGAAAATCGCACCAGCGCTGGGGTGACAAATCTCACTGAGAGAGAGCGGCGAGCGAATCCTCAGTCGCGTCATTCGCAACACTCTCCTGCAGAGAGGACCCGCGAGAACGCGCCGAGGGGTGGAAAGTCTCGCGCCACAAAGAGGTGAGAACAGAGGAGGCTGGAACTGTGCGCGAGGATGGAGACTGGCAGCAGCTCTCCGGGAGGATGAATCCGTGGCTAGACCCCAGCGCGAGACAGATGTGGAAGCTGTGCGCAGCTCTCCTGGGAACAATGAGACGGATCGAGGGCTGGGCGCAGCATCAACCAGGCTGCCAGGTCTGCCGCGCAGATCCTGAAAGCCTAGTCCCGCCCCACGAAAGCGCAGCCTGTCTTCACCTCTCACCCTGTGACCACTGATGACAGCTAAACAGAAAAGGTCACACGCCAGTCCCTCGACTGGAAAGTGGACGACCTCCTGAAAGAAGTGGTTGGAGCAGTCCGTTCCATCAGGCCAGTAGGACTGAATCGTGTGGTGATTGGCCGCGAGAGCCAACTTCAGGAGGTCCGACAGCTGAAAGTGACCCAGCTGGGGATGGCGGGGAGGGGGGGGGGGGGGGGGGGGGGAGGAATGCTGCAGTGCGCTGCTGCAGAATCGAACTGTGGAGAGTCTTGTGTACAGCCTTCCCTTCCACGTCACAAACGCTGAGTTTCCACAGCGTGTTCAGCTCAGCATAGACCCAAAACGGAAGGTCGGACTGCAACATCGGATCAGCCATGAGACTGCCCCTAAGGGATGGTGCGCCATCGGGTCTTAATCTTCCAAAGCGATCTTTGAAGCCGCCACACTCCCTTTGTTGAAGGTGATCAATGTGAGGGAATTTGACGTGACCCGCCTTTGTGGCCGAGTCGAGATACTGCAGTGCCACAAGATCGGCCACATTACCAGAGACTGTAGAAGAAGCAGGCAGAAGATTTGCTGTACATGTGGCCAGAAGGGACACAACCACAGAAGGTGCACGTCGAGTACTAAGTACTGCACGGACTGCAGAGGTGAGCATGCCGCCACATACCATAACTGCCAGGTCCGAAAAACTTGGTCAGTGGCAACCAGGTGAGGGCAGAGAGTTAGGCCTACAAGCCACAGCCCAGGGGACACACCAGGAACTGGCCCACAGCCCAGGGGACAAACCAGGAATGGGTCCACAGTCCTGGGGACACACCAGGAACGGGCCCACAGCCCAGAAGACACACAGGGAACGGGTCCACAGCCCAGTGGACACACCAAAAACGGGTCCACAGCCCAGTGCTCACACCAGGAACGGGATCACAGCCCAGGGGATATACCAGGAACGAGCCCACAGCCCAGAAGACACCCCGGGAAGACACAGCCCGGGAACGGGTCCACAGCCCAGTTGACACACCAAGAACGGGTCCACACCAGGGGACACACCAGGAACGGGCCCACAGCCCAGGGGACACACACCAGGCCCACAACAGGGGCCCACAGGAACGGGCCCCAGCTAGGGGACACACCGGGAACGGGGCCCAGGGCACACACCAGGGAAGGGGCCCACAGCCCAGGGGACACACCAGGAACGGGCCCCACAGCCTAGGGGACACACCAGGAACGGGACCACAGCAGAGGGAACACCCCGGGAACGGGAACGGAACCTAGGTGACACACCAGGAACGGGACCAAATCCCAGGGGACACACTGGGAACGGACAACAGCCCAGGGGGGACACACCAGGAACGGGCCCACAGCCCAGGGGACACACCTGGCAAACGGGCTCCAGGCATTCCCAGTGACCATGGCAGTTCCCGAGTTCACACAGGCATTTACTCCTTACACAAAGGACAGCCAGAGAGTATGAAAAAAAGCGGTGAAAACTTCCAGAGTTCGACGCCTGTCACAGGATTAAGCCAAGGTCACGATCTTAGTATTCTACAGCCCATTCTTCTGGACTTATCTTGGCCCTATCCCCCAAGGATCTGAACTAGGATATGGATCCAGAATGCAGACCTTAAAAGGATCTTTTTCACCGCGGTCGTCTCGATGACACGACCAAAATCCGAGAGAAGTTATGATTGAGGAACTTTCAGGCAAGAGCAGTGGATTTACTGCTCTAGTCAAGTGATTGCATTCTCCTGACACATGAGCAGTCTGGTCCGCAGCTGGAAGCTGACCAGTTTACTGATGCCTCCAATTCTCTTGCTTCATGGTCTGTTCTGAAAAGATGAAGATCCTTTGCAAACAGATCCCAGAACGCACGGTAACTCCTCTAACTGCATCTCTCAATGAAACACAGCTGAAGATGACCAGCAACTCTGATTACTCAGGAAGTATCACCTTGACTGATGAATCACTGGTATAGGAGGCCGTCCAGAATGAATAACATTGGTGATACCAGAGATATGAATAAATACATGTACAGGTACATGCATCTATGTATCTTCTCTGGTCAGGCCGTTAAGAGCCCCCAGCTCATAAACTGATCCAGCACATCATCCCGTGACTGACAGAACTAAACACATGCAGGTATGTCGTTGAATGATCTGTATGGATAAAAACACACGGTGTGGCACCAAGCGCCGCACACACTTTCGTACAGTTCCATGGGCATTTCCAGGAACCCTTGTGAGTGCACATCAACGGCGAGGTCTGGTGGAACTAGCTTCAGATTCACTGAACACGTGAATATGGCATTAGTTCAACAGCTCTGTACGAGTCATATGTTGATTCGATTACCCGGACAGGTTCTCTGCACAAGGGATACTCAGTATACCAGGTGATCACTAAGGAAACACCTCAGGACTAATACACTTTCCTGGGGCATCTCCTCTGGTACCACTTTTCTCAACCTTTGTTCCAGACACCTGACAGTGGGAATCAGAGCAGCCATGCATCCTACAGGAAGGGCGGTGACTTTGTGCTCCAAGCACCACAGCTCTGTGGTGTCCACATTGACAAGCACCCTAAAGGAGTGCCCCATGAAGCTGATGTGACCACACATCATACTCATGGAAAAATGCGGATCCACCCGGACCTCGTGATATGGATACAGCGCACTAGAAACACACCTCTTGCTGTGTTTCCAGTTACGCAAACGACATGTTCCTTACCCAAACAAAGTTCAACAACATAGCGACCTGCACATCTTCAGCCTTGTCAGCAACAAAATGATGCACATGAATAGTATATGAACCTACAAGCAATTAAAGCCAAACCACCATCATCGCTCTAGACAAGACCTCCCGTCCCTACGACCCACCATCCAAGATGACAACCACCTGAGCATCGAAGCGTTTGAACATCCCCTGCTGTATCCCACAGACAGATACAATCAAAGAAGGCACCGAACGCCTTGGTTCCTGCTTCCAGAAGGTCCCCACCATTCCACGACGGACCGTGAATCAGAGGAATCTAGAGGTCTCAGCAAAAAACACGCCAACGACTAACCGAAAACCAAACTCCTCACATACTCGAAGAACAACGTCACTGCCTGATAGCACCCCAGGACAGATCTCCCACAGACCTCAGCACCACAGCAAGTGACAGCCCCTTGAGACACGCCGGGAACGGGCACACAGCCCAGGGGATACACCCAGGAACGGGCCCACAGCCCAGGGGTCACACCAGGAATGCGTCCACAGCCCTGGAACACACCAGGAACGGGTCCGTAGCTCAGAGGATACACCGGGAACGGGACCACAGCCCAACACAGACACACCAGGAACGGGCCCACAGCCCAGGGGATACACCGGAATGGGGACCCAGCCCATGGGGACACACACAAGAACGGTCCACAGCCCAGGAAACAAAACAGGAACGAATCACAGCCCAGGGGACACACCAGGAACGGGCCCAGAGCCCAGAGACACACACAACGGAACGGACCACAGCCCAGAGGACACACCAGGAACGGGCCCAAAGCAAGGGGACACACCAAAAACGGGACCACATCCCAGGGGACACACTGGGA
>JADBJO010002390.1:227500-237500 GCA_016801955.1 Conus betulinus
TGAGACAAAAACCACAATGGATGGATAAGATGGTATGGGAAGACGAAAAGGTTAGTGTTTTTTTTTTTTCAGATTCATTACAAACTCCTCAGTCTCAAGATAAAATGAAAAGAGCACAAGCGTTAATACACTTAGATATAAACATGGCATTACATGAATTCGTTGACTGCATACTAAAATCTAGTCAATGTATGATAAAGAAAGTTAAAATTGATAACAACAAAAGGGAGGCTCGCTGGTTTGATAAAGAATGTTTATACACAATAGAGAAAGGCGAAAGCAAAAATGCGTCGATTTAAAAGAACTAAATCAATACCAGATCAACAAAGTGCTGTTAGAGCCAGAAGCGATTACCACAAAATATAAGAGAAAAAACGAATAAGTTTTAAATCCCTTACAACAAAATACTTGACAGACAACTTAACAAATGCTAAAGACTTCTGGAGAAAAGTTAACGTAAATCTTGGTCTCTCGGTAAGAAAAGGCAGTCAAGTAACAAAATCACAAAGAATGAATGGCTTGAATATTTCAAGAAGGTTTTTAATGCTGAGAATATAGAGGAGAGGGAAGAATTTCCAGCTGACACCCTTCCTTCCATCGATGAACTTGACCATCCCATCACTCGAGAAGAAGTCCTAACAGCAATAAAGGGCCTTAAGAAAGGGAAAGCATGTGGTTTTGACAACATACATGCAGAAATGCTAAAACCGGCAGACGCATCAGTAATAAATTTTCTAACAGAATATTTCAATGAATTTTTTTTAAGGGATTGTACCCACAAACGTAGGCAAATGCTATTGTCGGTGTATCACTGCTTAGTATGGTTGGTAAATGTTATACTGCTATTTTAAATAAACGATTGTATGAATGGCTGGAAGATAATAGTAAGATATCCGAGAATCAAGCTGGTTTCAGACGTGGGTATTCCACAAACAGATCACATTTTTACACCCATTTCTCCACATAAAACGGTGTTGGATGAATGAATAGGTACTTAAAGGAAACACTTCATAGCATACGTATGTACTTTTTCCATCTGCGAATTTTCATGTAAGCCCCAATTTTGCTGCTGCATAAGTAAGAAGAGGTTTTATCTGTGTATCAAACATTTTCCAAAATATACCACAGTCTGTACAATTTAGTTTTCTCAGGGATTTGAGAATTTCAATAGTACCTTTTTTTAGGGGGGGGGGGGGGGGGGGGGAGGGGGTAATAAGAGGAAGAGACAGACGCAATTTATTATTACGAACATAGCAAAGTGAAGGGAAGCGGAGAGATAGAGATGGAGATGAGAGAGAAGCAAAAGTGAAAATAGCAAGAGAGAGAGAGAGAGAGAGAGAGAGAGAGAGAGAGAGAGAGAGAGAGAAGCAAAGGTCAGCCTTGGATCCACCCTTTCAACCAGTTTATGAATCCTAGAGATAAAAAACAAATGTTTTGCCAAGGGAAGTAATCGATGACAAAGACCATGTATGAACAGTTTTTTTTTTTTTTTTTTTTTTTTTTTTTTTTTTTTTTTTTAAGGGCGGGGTGTGTATTAAGATGAAGAGACAGACGCAATTAATTATTACGAACATAGCAAAGTGAAGGGAAGCAGAGAGATAGAGATGAGAGAGAAGCAAAGGTGAAAAGAATGCTTTGCAAAGATGAACACGAAGAAAGAACAACTTCTCTTCTCCAATTGGGCGCTAAATGATAATGATGGAGAAATTAACGATGACGATATGTCAAACACGTACAATTTACGTAATATAGTGTCTTGTACTGATAATTGTTCTAAAGCAGAGTGCTAAGATATTTGGCGCACAAAATGGAGATGCGACTGTGAAAGGATTCAAACACACACAGATTTAGAGTCCACACACACACACTATTATTATAAGCTTCGATTCCCAGACCCTGTAACGAATGGAAGGAAAGAATTTGGTGACAGAGGACGCGTGTTTTTCTATTGATGTGGTTTTTAATGATGGATCAGTTGTGCATTGGACTTTTTGGATCAACAGTGTCGCCACATTTCCAGAGCAGGAGAGAGAGAGAGAGAACAAGTCAGAAAATCTGCTAGCGCACACTCTAAAACGAGTCACGCGTACAAACATATTATCCCATTCGTGTATTTCCCCCCCACAGTCGCACACTCACTAATATAAAAAAAAAAAAAAAAAACCCGCGTTTCCTCGCGCAATTGCCCGCGCTTGGTTTTTGCTACTGTGACTATCATTGCCGTCAAGATCGTGTCTGTCAAAAAAAATAATTGAAGTTTTTTATTTCTACATTGTGCGAGATGTAGGAAGAGAATTTGGTATCCAGCTATCCGTCCCGACCAGTATATTCATAACGAATTTTTGTAGTATAGGCCCCCTTAGAGACACGTGGATTAGATATTTCTATCTGCATGGGTCGTCGGAGACAAAAATGGTCAATAGCATTTTATGCATAATATTGTGGAGAATGTGAGTGGCACGTGATATATATACACACACAGTTTTGCTTCTGATTTAAATTTTTTTTTTTTTTTTTAAATCACAAGCTTAAATATTTCCATAAGTTACCGTTTTTCAAGCAGTTCTTAAAGTGTGGTATTATTTGCTACTTTTAGTTTACATTGCCCTAAACGCTAATGTTGCATTTAGACGAAAAATCACTCAAAATATGAAAACGCGTTGGATCTTATTCTGTGTTTGTTTGTGCCCTTCTCAGTACGCTGACGTATCCGGTCTGTCACAAACACAAGAAATATCAGTGTGTGTTAGTTTAAAACTCTTAAAACAAATCTTAATTTATTATGTTGAATTTTATTTTTTCTTAATAAAATAACAAATACAGATACCACTGCAACCTTTCAAACTCTCTGGCGAACCTAATCTTAATAGATGCCATAGGTCATATTTCAGGCCTGCTAAATCTTTTTCTTTTTTTATTCTTTCTTTCTTTGTTTTCTTAAGTAGCATTATTTGTCGTCATTTAATCAGTCTTTTGTTTCAAATATAAAACTATAGCTTCTTCTGTTTTATTTCGGTTTTTAATCTGAAAGAATTTCTGAAATGAGGCAGGAAACGGTAGAGAATAATTACAAAACACGTGCAATAACTCTTGCTCCTTTGTGACCTAAATCCACGCTTTCACTTCCAACGGAAATAATTACAAAAGAAATCAAGTTGTAGGCTCCGACGAACAGACTGTCACAAACAAATGCAGCTACGCACAAGCATACATACACCGAGACATACACACATTCATGCGCGAAAGCACGCACGCGTGCATGCACGTGTTCAGGGGGAAAGCAGTGTACTCTGCATTATCTTCACCTTCCCACGAAAAAAAACAAACAAACAAACAAAAAAAAAACACCACTCAGACCGAGAAAAATCTGCGCTGCCCACGGTACGGGGCGAGAGCTTGAGGTCGACCTGTTCCCATTGGACCGAGGTGTTATTGCTATGACAGAACAGTCAGTCGTCCTCCTCCCGATGGGAGAAAGAAAACTCGGGGAGAAACCAGCGGAACAAGATCTACGTGGTTTAGTGTAGTCTGCCAGTTAGGCCAGACGAGATCAACGGGAGGCGAGTGCAGCACACTGTTGTTGCCCACGAAGAGACCTCCACAAGAACGACTTGGAGGGCCGCGGCCACTGCAAGCTAAGTCTTACTGCACTGAAAGAACAAACGTGAAGGAGGACGCTCTCTGAAGGAGACCAAATCCTTTCTTCCTTTCTTCCTACCTTTTCTTTTCTTTCTTTCTTTCTTTCTTTCTTTCTTTCTTTCTTTTCTTTCTTTCTTTCCACTGACACAGAAAAATAAGGAACAACATCAACTTGGCCGAAAACAGGCGACACGCACGGCGCAGTTACTGTTATTCTTTCTTTTCTTCTCTCTCTCTCTCTCTCTCTCTCTCTCTCTCTCTCTCTCTCTCTCTCTCTCTCTCTCTCTCTCTCTGCGTGCGTGTGTAGTATAGTGACGTCGCATCAGGGATTAAGTTTGAAGGAAAGAAAACAAGAAAAGAAAGAAAGAAATGGAAAATAGAATAGAAAAAGGAATAGACATAAATGAAAAAGGAAGAAGAAAGGACAAAAAGGAAAGGCAGGAAAGAAGGAAAAAGAAAGGACAAAGAAGAAAGAAAGAAACAACCAGCCGCCGTTTCGAAGTGGTTAGCGTCGCGGACTCCCGGCTGGGAGGTCGTGGGTTCGAATCTCATCAGAGTCGCGTGGGTTTTTCTGCCCCGACCGGCTCCTACCCAGAGTTGAGTTTGCTGCGGACTCAGCTGGGAAGACTGGGATCTCACAGCCGAGTTTCAATGGATGCGTTTCTGAGATGTGTTGCTCAAATTTCTTGACCAACACTGCAGGTGCCTGTATCTCTCGGGCCTGGTTGACGCCTGGATATATTATGAAAGGAAGCGTAGAGTACAGCCCTCTCATGTTGGAAGTCCGTAGCAGCATCATCTTAATCATCCTCATTCTCATCGATCGATCAAAAAAAAAAAAAAAAAAAAAAAAAAAGGTCTCAAGTTCTGTGGCCCTTCATGCCCTGCTCTCACGGTGACCTCAATTTCGATGTCCTCTCCCACGTTTGTGGCCTTGGTTTGGTTCCGTCGGGGTCACTGATATCGGCGAGTCCATGGGGGCTGTCGTTGGACGGACATGGTGGCGCCCTCCGGAGGGAGAGATCACTCACGCCTTCTCCGCAACTAAGCAATTATTGTCGTCAGTAGGGGGCTTAGTAGGTGGTGTCCTGCGTATGTTAGATCAGAAAGGCGCCACTGAACACCACTGACGTGACTCACTGAAGTGACACCAGCAGCGCAGTGTCTCCTCTGGTGGGTTGCCTCTTGACGACTTGACATTGACTGCTCCCTGTGGATTGCCGGTGCCGGGGCTTCGGTGGGTCGACCGGGCTGTGGCTGTGGACGGGGTGTCGGAATGAGCGGCGTGGATGCACTGCCACTGTAAAGGTGCCGTCGTATCAGGCATTAAGATGGAAGGAAAGAAAGCAAGAAAAGAAAGAGAGAAAGAAATGAAAAAAAAGGAAAGGACAGAAAAACGAAAAAAAAAAAAAAAAAAGACAAAAAAAAAAAAAAAAAATGGAAGAAAAGAAAAGGAAGAGGAAAAGACAATAAAAGAAAGGAAGAAAAGACAAAAAAAAATAAAATAAAATAAAAATAGAAAAAAGACAGAAAGAAAGAAAGAAAAAGAACGAATGAAAAAGATAGAAAGAAAAGAAAGGAAAGAAAGAAAGCAAAACAAAGAAAGAAAGACAGACAGACAGACAGACTAAAAGAAAGAGATAAAGAAAAGAAAAGAAGAAAGAGAACAAAAATCTTACAGGCTTGGTGACATACAACGAAAGACAAATAAATACGTCTAGTCAATGACGTATGACCACATAGACGTCAAGGGGAGGACTAGGTGCTCCATGTGTGGTGAGTAGTATAGGAGGTTCAAATCGTGCCCCATTGAGGAGGTCATGTGAGGATCTCATCAGTGCGCATGCGCAGATCAGGTATTCAGAAATCAATAACAGTAATGCTAATATTGGCAGTATTTAAATCAATACTAATAACGAGGATTGATTCGACATAATTTTCTTGTGGTATTTGAGAGCAACGTAATACTTCTTAAGATTGTTTAGGAACGATGGTTAGATGCTGGTTTCAAGTGTTTAGGACCGATGTGTTACGTCATTTTAGTGGATGTCGACTTTATGTCATGCGCTATTCTGCTCTGAACTTGTTTGACGTAATACTGTGATGTCAACAGCTGGGGAATCAGCACTTGCAGCTAAACGGAGACCCATACACCCAATTCTGATTGGCTGTTTATAGATGACGTATTCGCCGCCATTTTGTTTGAGGAATCCCCTTTCAGGTAAATTTAGCATACCGCGTGGGCAAACCATTCCCATGAACATGTACGCCCAATCAACTGACGGTGCTGCGGATTACTATACTCCTGTCTTGGTAAGTATCGCATTCTTTTACCGCGAGGTGTTCGTTTGCTCTTTTCACGCTCCTTTACGCCGGCCATTGTCCGCTTCCAGTTCGACTGATTTCATCTGATCTACTGTTTTTGCTAGCAGAATGACTTCCTAATGTACATTCAAACTGCATTCCAAAAGGAAATGATGAAACGCTTTTCACATAAGATGATTTGTGTTGATTCCACTCATTCAACAACACAGTATGAATTTCTATTAATTTCTATCCTTGTTATTGATGATTTTGGAAAAGCTATTCCAGTAGCATGGGCAGTTTCCAATAAGGAGGACACAGAAGCTTTACAAGTATTTCTTAGTGCATTAATGTCAGACACTATATTAACTTTGTGCCACTGTATGAGTTATGCTGCTGTCCAATCTTTCCAATGGCCTGTCCTTGGTACGCCATTGCAAATATTACAGCAACATACCCTGTTGTATAGAGTCCATGATAAACTTTTCTTCACAAATAATAGCAGGCACTGAAAAAAGCAGGCACCCACACACGCTTTTGTGCTTAAGTGCATTAATTTTGTGTAACTTGTGTCTTTTTATGTAACAAATAATGTTCATTAGTATTTTGTTATGTTCACAACAGCTTTGCTGAAAATGTTAACTTTGTATTTTACAAAGATTATTTTACACACACACACACACACACACACACACACACACACACACACACACACACACGCGCGCGCGCGCGCGCGCGCGCGCATGCATAAACGCACGCATGCACAGAGTGGATGTGGGGGATGAGGGAACGGAGGAAGGGGAGTTGCGAGTGTGTATTTCATTTGATTAAAAGTATACGATGCAGCAAATATAGCAGAATGAAAGTGTCAGTGCACCACACATTAGTACCTGAATAAACCCAGACGCTTTGTATTGAAACGCCAAATATTAAGATCAGCGAGTGAATGTCCGTCTGTTAAAAAACCCACAATGTATGGTGAGTGAATCAATTTCACAGGAAAAAAAAAAAAGGACAGTGGGAAAAATTAGGAGGATGGAGGCTCCAGTTCAAAAAAAAAAAAAAAAAAAGGGGGGGGGGGGGGAAGAAAAAAAGCAAAAAAAAAAAAAAAAAAAGCAAAAATTGGAGGTTGGAGGACAACAAACAGCATGTTTTCTTTATATCTCTGTGTGCAGTAATGTGCTCGTGTACCAGTCTCAGTGAACCTTGTTCTACATATTTGGTGTGAGTGGGATTGTTCACGTTTTGGTTATATTGGTTTTATCAGATTTTGAAGAAAATTTATTTCTGAAATATATGCGTTGATGTCCTCTGGGCTGGAAATATCTCATCTATTTCTCTATTTCTTTTTTTTTTTTTTTTTTTTTTTTACCTTTATGTCTGATGTCATTTTGGTCTTTACATAAAAGATGAGTGGTTTTACTGTCAAATGTCCGCAAGGGTGTATTACTAATACGCCATTGCAAATATTGCAGTAAACCAAGATGCTGTGATTACTCCCTTGGAAGTGCATGTGTGTATGCTAGTGACAATTTGTATTTTCTTGCTTGTCATCATTAATGTTATGGAATGTGAGAATTTGCGGATTTTTTGTTTGTTTGTTTGTTTTTGTCCAATGTAGCGACAATTATCTTTTTTTCTGCTGTTTCATAGAATGCAAACATTCACATATGCCATTCCATGAACTGCATAAGAGTTATCTAATGTGTATTGCCAATAATAAAAAAAAACTCTTGATTGCATACACAAAAACATAGCAACACATCTGTGACTTTTGCTGCAATGACGGAGAAAAACAAAACAAAAAAAAAAAATATCATTTTCTTTTCAAGACCTTCATTTTTGGTTATTCTGATTTCTTGTCAGCCTGTGACAAGCACAAGAAATTGCTCTTCAGTACGGGAGAGTGCGTATTTTTCAAACTTTTTGTTTCTATACCAATGCATTTCTCCAGTGACCTAATAATGCTAAACAACAAACGAACAGTGCAGAAATCCCCCCCCCCCCCCCCCCCCCCCCCCCCCCCCCCCCCCCCCCCCCCCCCCCCCCCCCCCCCCCCCCCCCCCCCTTTCAGATCGTGGCGCTGTATAATTTCTTCTGACAATCTATTCTTCTGAAGTCTTTAGAAGAATACGGTGAGTGTTGTTCGCCCGTTTTTACTTGTTATCGGTTTCTAAGCCTTTGAATTGCAATATAGGCGTATGTGATCTTTTTACAGTATTTACAGCCATATTCTGGAAACACAACTGAAAAAAATCATTTTTATTAACGTATAAAACAGTCTAGGAAACGAGCTTCATTACTGTCCATATATGTGGGCGCGCGCTTGAGTGTGTGTGTGTGGAGTGAGAGAGAGAGAGAGAGAGAGAGAGAGAGAGAGAGAGAGAGAGAGAGAGAGAGAGAGAGAGAGAGCGAGAGAGAAGAGAGAGAAACACGTCACGCCGGATATAGCGAAATAACCAGATAGAAATTCGTAACAAAAGCCGGATATAACGAAACAATTTTGAATGTCCCCGGCGATTCGTTATAAGCAGCTTCGACTGTATATATTTTTTGAGAAGCAGTTGATATGGATATTCCGATCGAATTTTCTGAAACGACATTATCTGAAGATGTCAGAATGAGCAAAAGTGATGTTCTAATTCTTTTGGAACAAGAAACGCAGCAAAATTCAAAATTCTGTTGTGACTAACAATATAGCCAGGGTGCATAAAGAATAGATAATACCAGGCCATTTCTATGCGCTATGAAAATAACCTGGTAGAGAAGACTGGTTGTTCAGTCTGAGTGGGAATTTACAATCAACATGCATCCAGACTTACAAAAAATTGAAAACTTTGGTGCAGAATACGCAAACTACCATTTCTGAAATATAAGAATTCCTTCTGGAATGACTTTATAAAGCATTATCAGAAGCTTCTCTTTCGATTGTCATCAAATACTACCTACGATTTCGTGGCAGGACTCATTCAAAATAAACCCTAATAGGCCTATATTGAGAGATAGAAGCGTAATTTTCTTGTGAGATGGTTTAATCATGAAATGTTCTTTATAAAATAGTTAGTTGATGATACTGGACATTTCTTCTTAATTATGAGCTTAACGATTTGTGACAAGATATCCAAACATCAGAACCGATTCCTTAATATACGAAAGGGTTCCAATGCGGTTATTTAAAACAACAACAACAACACAACAACAACTATCGCCAGAAATTGAAAGCCCACTTGATTGTGAATCACCAACTTTTAGATAATAACGTTTTTGGTTTTGTGTTAAGAAAGGTAGGTTAATCAGTTTGTACAAACCAAATCAAACAAGGACACTGCCGCCGTCTGTAAATCACTGAACGAATCAACTTGTTTAAAAATTCAAACTGGAGCAAAATATTCTCAGATTGTTATAAAGCTACTGCTGACGTTCAGTTGACATGGTGACATTGTTCCAAACATGTTTTTACACAGACTTCTTCCGACTCAAAAACACTTATATGTTTGTAGAATAACCGATTCTCCCACCTGAAATTTCTGTAACTTGCATGAACAAACGATACCGCACATGTTGTGCGATTGCAGAAATTCACATCAGTTTTTCGGCTGGACTACAGCAAGCTGTAAATGTAAATTCCCAACACACTCGTAACCTACAGTTAGGCAAACAAATGATTTTATTCGGCGTAAAACAAGATGTAAGTATAGTTTTTGATTGGCTGATCTTAATGGTCAAGTTCAGCATTCACCAATGCAAACTTCAGAATGTTCGCGCAGTTCTATATTACATTTCTTATCCGTGTAAACAACATATGCTACTGAAAGGGATGTATCTCTGTAATTTATGGAATTAATGTACATAAATCCATTAGAACTTTGCTATCGTCCTCTTGTTACTTCATCGACAAAGTAAAGGACAAAGGTGTAGGCCTCTCTCTCTCTCTCTCTCTCTCTCTCTCTCTCTCTCTCTCTCTCTCTCTCTCTCTCTCTCTCTCTCTCTCTGTGTATTGATTCCTATATATTACTCACACGATACGCAATAATCCTCACGTCGCATTTGAAACGTC
>JADBJO010002390.1:242500-247500 GCA_016801955.1 Conus betulinus
TGATTCGTATGACATCGATCCCCCTGTGACATTGTGTCTTGTGAAAATACAGTTTTGGTATTGATAATCATGTTGCGTCATTGTGGTATGAGCAACCAGAGTGTGTAAAGTCTTCAAAGTGCACTGTGTTTCAGTAATGTAAAGAAGATAAAAAATTTCACTTGCAGCTAGTATCTAGACAAAGCACATGACTCACAAAATTTGTATGAAAGGATATGCAAGGGAAAATGATCAAAAGGTGATTACAAATAACTGTCGCAGGGATTTTGGTAAGGATGATGTTGAAAATGTTCCATCATGAAAGATGTCTCTGGCCTGAAGCTTTTTAGCATTTAATGAGTGCACAACTACCAAATATTCCTACTGCAGTGCCTACTAATGGCAGAAAGAATCTGGATGAACAACACAGAAAGAGGCTAGTGTTGCGATTGTTTATTTTTACCACACAAAGTAACAAGATTTTTGTGCAAGAAATGTGATGAGTTTCCGCTTTCCATGCACTACAAAACTGCAGACATACTCAAGATGAATCATCTTGCTGATCAGAGGAATGCAGAGTAAGCCCTCTGTAACATTTCCTGAGATCTTCATCACCGACATGTGCCTGCCTAGATGATGCTGTCATCAAATCCGAATTGCTGACTTTGTCCCATCATCGCAGCATCCCACACACTCCATTTCCCCTCACCAATCTCTCTCTGTCTCTATCTCTCTTTTTGTTCTCAGTCTCTTTCTCACATTCTCTCTTTCTCTGTTCCTCCTCCTCTCTCTCTCTCTCTCTCTCTCTCTCTCTCTCTTTGCCAGTTTTGTGTCAGTCTCATTATAAAACATCATCTTTCATTAAAATGAATGGCCCAGGTGATTTTCAGTCAAGCTTATCTTTTATCCGCTGAATCCGAAGAACTTACTTTTTTCAGAATATTTTGATCTGCACGAAGATTGTTGAGCATGATGATATCCTTAAGTGGAAGAAAAACTCACATGATAGAAAATAAACAAACATTATTAATTTTTTTTAAGATGAAATTGATACCATTTGAAGAGTTTCATTACATGAACTTGGTTAGATGAAGATAACCACTAAACCAGTAACTGCTACAAAAGTGGCCTGCAATCACGAGCAAGTTTACAGTATTAAGTGAGTCATATACTGATCTAGCCAAGCACATAAAGAATATCAATAAAAGAGAGACTGTTGGGGGAAAAAAAGAAGAGAAAAGAGAAATCAGGTGTCTTTATGTTTATTATAAATTAATTTTATCTTTGATTCAAAGACAATATCCTTATCAGAAAGAAAATCTGTGCTTATTATCAAGCGATAAAATGATGTGCATCTGTATAGTTACCAAATTCCTCACAGTTGTCTATGCTTACGCAGTAAAACTGCTGTGACTTGTTTCACATTATTAGTTTTATATTGATTTTCCTACACATTAATTCTCTGTTGACTTTTCTCATTTTCTCCATCTGCTTCTCACATACCCCTCCTCCCCCCCCCCCCCCCCCCCCCCCCCCACCACACACACACCACACATGCGCGCGCACACACACACACACACACACACACACACGTGTGTATACACACACACCCACACACGCACACACACTCACACACACACAATACACACACACAGAACACACACACACACACACACACACACACACACACACACACACACACACACACACACACACACACACGTGCATACACCACACCCACACACGCACACACACTCACACACACACACACATACACACACACACAGAACACACACACACACTTACTCTCTCTCTGTCTCTCTCTCTGTCACACACGTACACACACACACACACACACACACACAATCTCTCTGTCACACACGTACACACACACACACACACACACACACACACACACACACACACTCACTCACTCTCTCTCTCTCTCTCTCTCTCTCTCTCTCTCTCTCTCTCACACACACACACACACACACACACACACACACATGTATACACACACACACACACAGTTACATACACTTGATTGGAATTCTAACTCGCTCTTTGCCCTTCAATTCCACTCATTTTCTTCTCTCACCCTTTCTTTCTCCCCTTTCCTGTACTCAGTTTTAGAACTGTCCTCTTTTTCCCAGTCTTCTTTCATACACACTGACTGTCAGAAGGGGAGTATTACTTTGAGCATTTGTTCTATGTCACACAGCTGTTTTGTATTGTATCTGCGTTTCTATACACCTGGCTTTGTGTGTTGAATAATATGTATTTTTATTTGTTTCATAACTGACACTGGACAGCATTGCCTCAGCTGCTACTACTACACTAAACTAGTAAAAGTGCTCTCTGTCTCTGTCTGTCTGTCTTTCTGTCTGTCTGTCTGTGTCTGTCTGTCTGTCTCTCTTTCTCTCTCTCTCTCTCTCTCTCTCTCTCTCTCACACACACACACACACACACACACACACACACACACACACACACACACACAGAGTTATATAAAAGACAGCGTGGTGAGTACATTGTATTTATGTTTAAAAAGGAAAGTTTTGTTGACTGTCAACTATTTTCGACCCCAGCACACCATAGAGTTTAAAGAGGTAAAATTTTATAGACTACTTATAATTTTTGTCACCTGTACACCTGAAACGTCTGTCGTCTGACTTTGGACCTGCAATCGTAAAATGTTCACATTAGAAAGGTTAACTGATAACACAGGGAAGAAGTAACACTAACTTGCGTAAGTATTGACCAGCCTGTTGTCTCTGTCCAAATTCCATGCTTAACACAGTAATAATAAGACGAGAGTTAGGCACCCCATATTTATACTCGAGTGTTCAGCTTCTGCTAGTGATGCTTGGAATTGGATGCTCTTTACTTGGGTTTAGTTGACTTAGAGTGGAACAACTAATGTGCATTGATTAACTGGCTGTTTTTCTCTTGATAAAAGAATGGATGTATCAGTCACATGATTAAAAACATGATTTATTGTAACATAAAAGGCTCTGCAAAAGAATCCCTTTAGCATTTCTCTCTCTCTCTCTCTCTCTCTCTGTCTGTCTGTCTGTCTGTCTGTCTGTCTGTCTCTCTCTCTCTCTCTCTCTCTCTCTCTCTCTCTCTCTCTCTCTCTCTCTCTCTCTCTCTCTCTCTCTCTCGTGTCTCAGATACACACACACACAGACAAACACACACACACACACACACACACTGACACAGACACAGACACACACACACACACACACACACACACACACACACACACACACACACACACACACACTTCTCCTGGGTTGAAACAAAAAAGAAAACAAAAGGAAAAGAAAACATAGAATACTCTCATATTTTATTTGAAATAATACTGTTTGTTAAACTCAAGTGAGAAAAAAACAAGAGAAGAATATTAGAATACAATATTATTACATACAGGCAGTGTTTGATGATTGTTTTTATAATCTGATGCCCCCCAAATGCTGCTGATCAAAAGTACTTTAGACTTGGTGGTTAATATGTTTTATGTAGTGAGACTGAGAGATTTGTGTGTGTTTCTGTTCATCTATCACCTTTCGATACATAGATTAAGCTACACTCTGGATAAATTGACCCTCTTTCAGGGAAAATGATGATTGAATGTACACCTGATGCTGCATGGGAAAACAGAGATCAGTCACCAGCCCCAGCATTAAGCTGTTAATCAAATTTTAGTCAGTGTATGTTTACTATTATCATGGCATTAATTTGCAGTTTAAATGCACACATATCTGAGACTTGAATAGAGATAACTGATTAAAGAATTTTTTTTTTTTAACAATTTTTGTAGGATTTTCTCTAACTCTTGATAAAATGTTGACCTGATTTCATTTTTAAACTTGATGCTTATCCATCATGACTTTCACATGCAGCATCACAAATGTGCAAGAAGTGTATCGTGACTTGAGGCAATGCCCATCTACATTGTGTAGCATTCTAGCAAACAGTGTGGTGTAGGCTTCAGGGTTCAGCGTGCATCAAGGCTGATGCTACAGACTGACACTAGTGACAACGACGAAGCTTAGGCTGAGGCCAGGCTGTATAACTAAATGAAGTTGAAACATTGTACAATGCAAATTATAAGTGCTTGATAACTTATAAAACAAATAACAGTGTGGCTGTCTCAGTTTCCTTAACTCCATGACAAGCAGTGCAGTAATGACTGATAGGCTTCACAACCAGAGCATAGCAATGAAGATATCACTAAAGTGATACTGGGATCAGTGTATAAAGAACACAGATTAATCCATCTAAGTAAAAGAAACAGTAAATACAATCTAGTGTCCTTGGTTTGCAAATCAAAGGCTGATGCAGATTCCTGACCCAGGAGTTCAGTTCTGCACAGTTAATCTCAAACCCTAGAGTACTGAACATAAGACCTTGAAAAACTTGATTGATTTTCATGTTTCTATACGTGGGTAGGATGGGCATAGAGCCCAGTTGGAGAAGCCAACAGGGTTTGTAACAGATGCAGAGAAACACAATAGAAAACAAACAACACAGGTGGTGTGACTGTGTCTTTATCCAGGCATACACTTGATGTTTCATGTGCAACTTGACTGTTTGACAGCCCTTCATCATAGTCATCCATAATAAGCCATTTCCAATTCCGTTTTTCTGAATTATGATAAGGGGCTCAGCAGGCTTCCGGAGCCAGGTTTGGGGCACCGTATGAATCAATGCTGTTTGGATTGTTTCAGCCTGTGTTGAACAAAATTGTTGCTATACAAGTTTGGGGAAAAGCGTGTTTCACTGTGCAGGCTTTAAAAAACAAATGTGTGTGTGTGTGTGTGTGTGTGTGTGTGTGTGTGTGTGTGTGTGTGTGTGTATTTTTTCTTTTTTAATTTCAGGAAAAGAGAAGCAAAGGGACAAGAAGGGTGGGTGCAGAATGATGAAGGGGGGGGGGGGGGGGGGGGGGGGGGTGAGTGGGGTGAGGAGAAGATATTGGGAAAAGAAAGAGTATTTTATGAAATCTGACATTGACA
>JADBJO010002390.1:252500-297500 GCA_016801955.1 Conus betulinus
GGACACAAGAATGAAAATAGCACACTGTAGTATCCTAAATATGTAATTTAGATGTCTTTTCTTTCATTAACTTAGAATTAGCTGGGGAGAGGAGGGGTTGTGGAGGGGAGGATTTGATACCAGCACATCTTTCAGATTCCTTTTTGTGTCTGGAATTTGTAGATTGGGGACCAGTTCTTGGAGCTGATTCAGCCTGTCGCAGCCTTCCTACCCTACATGACCTGTCCTGGAAATCACGGTAAATGCCCAACTCCGTTTCATGGAGTGCAGCTTGTGTTATGGATTTCATTAATGCTGAGAAGGTAACCTTATTCCTGAGTCTGCTGTTGTGTGACTGTGAAAGTAAACATATGATCTTGCAGAATCTGTAGATGGCCTATTGTCATTAGCTTTGGGTCCAGTTGTCAGATCTTCATCTGGGAGATTGTTCATGAGTCTGGCTTTGCTAGCTGACAAGTCTGGCCTTGTGGAAAGGAGTACAAGGTGAAAGCATTTGCAGGAAGATGCAGAGGGATTATATGGAAGGGAATGGATTGGATGTGGAAGTGGAAGGGAATGACTATGTGCAGGAACAGAGGGGGGTGAAATCCAGTGCTGTTCCATCGGATTTGTACAATTAGCATAGAAGAGCACTGCATAGCTAAAGGAATTGAAGTATGACATGTGAAAGAAGGCTCAGTATCCTCAATGGCTTTGAAGAACAGGATTTTGCTTGCACCATTCATCTAGAAAAAGAGCGAAGGAAAAAAACAAACAGGCAGCCATATGAAAGAAGGTTCAACTACCCCAGTGGCTGTGAAAAAGGGAATTTATGCTTGCAGTATCAACATAGAAAAAGGAGCCAAAGAAAAATCAAACAAAAGAAGTATGCCATGTTAGAGAGAGCTTAACATTTCCAGTGATAATGAAGAACAGAATGTGTGTGTGCCACCCTCAGCGGAAAAGGAGCAAAGAGCAAAAACAAACTGAAGTTTAGCAGGTGGAAGAAGGCTCAAAGTCCCAAGTAGGTACATAGAATAAACTTTGTTTGACAAGAACTCACTGAAGAAAAAAAAAAAAAAAAAACCTCTCCCCCCCCCCCCCCCCCCCCCCTTTCCCTGTGTGTGCCATCTTCCCCTCAACACCCCAACCCTCTACCATCCACAACTTATGTTCATGGTCTGTCTGAACACTGTCAAAAAATCTAATGCTAGAGTCTAACACACACACACAGTGAAACAAACACAGATCACAGGTAGTCTGCCCCTAAAGACAAAATGGCAGTTGTCAAGAAGTACTCGGTGATTGCTGCTATGTGTATGATGATTACAACAGTGATACACAGTAGAGAATGCCACACATCAGAAAACATCTAAACCCCACAGAGAAATCACAGATAGATGTGAGAGAACATGGCAGGGAATTTCTGGAGAGAACCTCAAGATGTTGGGCGCTGTAAAATGATATCCTGAGGAGAAAAATGAGAGAAGGTTCTACGCTGCTTGGAAAGAGAAGGATCACTCAGAAGTGGCATTAGATAGGAAGTGCCCTGACCATTAAAGCTTTCAGACAGTCTTCAGAGCAGTATATCTTGTCAGGTCATTCTGTTAATAGCCAAACTGGCCATGGAGGCTATATTAGGGCTGCCAGCACTTCTCCTGGGAAAAGAAGTCTGGAGACGACACTGAAAACTGGTGACCACTGGATCCTTGGTTGGTGATTCTGCAAGACAGGAGCTTCATTCCACAAGGTATAGAGAACATGATTAGCAGCACAAAGTTTAATCTTGCTTAAAAGAAATCGCCAAAACGTTACTTAATGCTGGTATGATAATGGTTTGATTTTTCTGCTTATTGATTGTTTGTCCTTTACATTGTAGTTGCATTGGGCAGAATTGATCTGCAGTTGAAAGTTGGTCTGGTTTGGGCTGATTTGGAGTCCCTGGGTAGAACTGAACTGCAACTGAAAGTTGGTCTGGTGTGGGGTGATGTGCAGAGATCGACAGCGATACCTTTACCCACTACAAACACCGTTTTTTTCCATGCCGGGGTCCCCGTGGCCGATGAAGGTGGACAACCTGTGGTACAGCTTCAACGTCGGCCCTGCTCATTTTATCAGGTGACCTCAACTGGGGACCCAAAAGATGGTTTTGAGAGTCTGCATGTCAGTCCACATGGGCTCTTTTTCACACTGTCCTCTTCCCTTTCCTCAGACATTCTTTGTGTGTGTGTGTGTGTGTGTGTGTGTGTGTGTGTGTGTGTGTGTGTGCGTGCACGCGTATGCACGCACGCACATGCGTGTTCATTAGACTGAGTATTTGTTTCTTGTTTTCACACAAAAAAAGTTGAAGTGGTTTGTTACAATAGCTGAAGTACAACATCATGTTGGTTGGAAGATTTTCTGATAAATTGTATTTCTTTTGTAAAGCCACAAAAGAATGTTCAAGAAAACAGAGGAACAAAACTCAAACAAACGGGCAAATAGACTTTTTTTTTTAAAAGGAAATATCGTACACTTTATTCTTTTGGACTCGCTTAAAGCTGTAAGAGAAAACGTGAGATTTATACTGAAACTTTTTTTTTTTTTTTTAGTTTTTGGTGTTCAAAAGAGTTAAAAATGTCCAGTTTCATTATCAAATATCCAGGCGTGAATGAGAGAGAGACACTGTCTTCTCCGAACAAAATTGTAAGAAAATAGTGAAGTATTCTTAGTTCTTTTCATGGAGAAGACCCTGCCGATTAATAAGGATTATTAATCTACTCATTTGATGTAAAGAAGTCGGTTATTAAGGATTATTGATCTACTTAATTAATGTAAATGAGTTCAGAAGATACATTGTGTTGTAAAGCTGCAGAGCAGTAATATTTACAAAATTTGTATGAAAAAGTAAAGTTTAGTTGCATAGAGTTTAAGAACATGTGTATTTTTGTCCTCATGGCTGCCCACTTTACATTTCTTTTTCTTTTTTCTTTTTTTTTTTGCATACTTTAAGTCTACCCTTTCCTTGTGTACCTGTCCTGCCTTTTATTTCTTCTATCTTCAATATCACCAGATTTGCAAACATATCTTTTGAGTTTCCCTTTTCAGTTTTCTGTTTAAATTTTTCAACCATCCAATTCCAGTGTCTGTGTTCCAGCTACTCTTCAGAGGGTGTTTTTCACAAACGGCGGTCAGTTTGAGCAAAAGCAGTTTGACTGGCTGGTGAACGACCTCCGCAGAGCCAACAAGGAACGAAGCATTCGACCCTGGATCATTGCGTTTGGCCATCGACCTATGTACTGCTCAGCTAATGATGAGGATGACTGCACCAAGAATTTGTCTCTTGTGCGGACAGGGTAATGTGACATGGTGTTTGTGTGGTGCACTTGTGTGGCTGTCTGTATGTGTGTGTATTTATTGATTGTGTTTATCTCCTTGTTCATCAGACTGTGGGCATGTCATGATAGAGACTTTAGTGGTCAGGGATCTCCACAGGTCTCTGTGCAGTCGTGTGCCACAAACAAAGCAGAGGTGTAAGCTCCTCATACTACAGTCTTTGAACAGTTTTGGAAAGTTTTGGGAAAAAGTATCTTTTGAAGTCTGGGAATTGGAAGTGAGAGATACATGAAAGTTAGGAAGAAACAGCTGTCTGTCACGTACCATGGGTGGTGTAACTAGTCCAGTTCTTCATCTTGTCTATCCAGGGATACTTCAGTCTGCCTCTGTGGTGCCTAGTCTCCACTGTGTCCTTGTGTCATTTGCTTGTGACAAGAATGTGAAATACAGGAAGGTCAAATCTTGATGTTTATAGCCCAACCAACCATGGAGGCTGTTCTTAGGCAGAATGTATGTATCATTATTGACTGTCTGCTGACCAGTCGCTTGTGTTCACCTTGAGATGTATGTGATGAGTGCTGAGTGCCAGACATTATTGATTTTATTTTGAAAATGTGACAGCGTTGATAAGTGATATGTAATGAGATGCACAATAATTATGTCCACAATAAAAGAATATTTTTCCTTCATTACCTAGTTATATGCATGACTGTTCAGACAAACGCTGTTTGTTGTTGTTGTTGTTTTATTTAAATTCATGATGTTTTAAGTGTACATGCTGTGTGTGTGTGTGTGTGTGTGTGTGTGTGTGTGTGTGTGTGTGTGTGTGTGTGTGTGTGTGTGTGTGTTCAAGCTCAAATAAAACCAACGCAACAGAGATTTCAGTCAGAGGTCTTTTTTTCAGGATATAGATTATATATAGAGGAAACTATGCGCTCTAAAACCTACAACAAGAAATTGACTTTAAAGATATTTGAGTTTCCAGAAATAAGCCACATCTTTTTTTTTAATCTTAAAAAAAAAAATCTTTGTTGCCCACTCTCTATCTTTACAAAATAGTCAACAACAAAAAATATGGTCTTAATTGCCCACTTTCTTTATTTACTAAAGCATCTCACATGTGGTTCTTTGAGTGATAAAATGCCAACACTGAACTGCTTTAGTGAGCATTGGACCCCTGAACCCCTCAACCACCCCATCCCAACTTCCCAGTTCCCTCCTTCCCAGAAAAGACGGTTTATTCCTTGATCCCCCCAAGTGGTTTCATTGATCCCATTTCATTTTTATACTTCACACAGGGTAATATATCATTTGTGTTTAAATCCTCTTGACATTTTTACTCGCAAGGACATTTAATTGCAAAGTGAGGCGATTGCAGACAGAAATCTAAAATTTTAAAACGCCCATCTTGCTCTGAATTCAGTAAGATAACTTATTGCTCTTCTTCATTTTCGTTGTCCTGAGTGTTGTTTAATTTCCTGAAGACGACCTAAGAGGTCAAAACGCATCATGTTTTGTCTTGTGATTCATTTGTTTATGTTTGGCAGATACTCTGCTTAAATTTTTTTTTTTTTAAGAATGCCCTTCTTGCACTAAATTCAGTGTAGTAAGGGATAGCTCGTTCTTCATTTTCGTTATCCTGAATGTTGTTTATCTTGCCTGAAGAAGACCTAAAGTCGAAACGCATCATGTTTTGTCTAGTGATTCATTTGTTCGTAAAAGATTCCAAGGACATTTTCACGCAGGCTGCCCATGTTGACAGCGGCCTGTATGTTGTGCAGACTGGAGGACTTGTTCTACGGCTTTGGAGGACATTGTCCTGCAGGCCCATGAGCACAACTATGAGAGGCTGTACCCCATGTACCGCGGGGTGGTGCTGTCCACCAGCTATGTAGACCCCCCAGCTCCCATACAGATCATTTCAGGGGCTGCTGGCAGCAAGCATGGCGTCGACCCCTTTCAGAAGCTCCCAAACGTGAGAGTGTTCTGTGTGTGTGTGGTTTGTGTCTGTGTGTGTGTCTTGTGTGTGTGCATTGAGTTGTGCTTCAGGTGGTGGGTTGTGTGGGGATGTAGGGGGTTGTGAATGAACAGATGTATAATGGATGGTGGATTAATGGATGATTGCTGTTTGATGATCTAGATAATTTTAACAGGAAGGATATGTGAGTGTGTGTGTGTGTGGGCATGATTTATTTTTCAGGATGCAGATGGGGAGTAGTAAGGCAGAGGGGGAGAAGGCATTGTTTCACAGAGTTATCATCCTTTGCAAAAGATCACAAGAGAGCAGTCTCTGGTGTCTTTTAATCAAACTCTGCAATTTTGGTGTAGGGGAGGAGGGGGGACAAGCTTGAGCTGACAGGTGAATTTGGGGGTGGGGAGGGGCTGAGTAAGAATCGAGTGCAATAGGAGAAAAGCTGGACTCGCAGAAAAAACAAATGATAATATGGATGTGTTTGTGAAACTGAAAAGATTTATGTGTGAGTGCATACATGTATGTAAATGTGGGTGTGTGTATGGGAGGGGAGGGGGTGGGAGAGGTAGAGTGTGTGTGTGTATGTGCATGTGTGTGTGTGTATATGCATGTGTGTGTGTGTGTGTGTGTGTGTGTGTGTGTGTGTGTGTGTGTACATGCTGGCAAGAATCCACTTTGTGTGTGTTGGAAGGAGGGGTGAGGGGGTCTACCTACTTTCCCCCCCTCACTTTCTTTCTATTGTGCAACTCTCCCTCTCCCTCTCCCTCTCTCCCTCTCCATGCACAGGCTGTCATATATGTGTACACACATATACATGCACACCAGCACAGACACAAACACACATGCACAGTGAATAGTCTCCAAATGTCCGCGTGTACACCCACACACACTTGAACACACTTAAACATACACATACACTCACACATACATCTTCATCTTCACACAAGTGCATGCACCCCGTATACCTTCACACACATGTGCGCACAGGGATACATACACACGCACACACACACACACACACACACACACACACACACACACACACACACACACACACACACACACACACACACACACACACATATGGATGCGCTGCATATACACACTCTGTTGTTCATCAGGGTTTTTTTTTTTTTTCTGTGACTCCAACTGTCAGCCAGTTATATTTGATTTGTACTCAACTTCCAATTCATTTCTCATCTTAAGCTTCCCCTTCCATAACTCAACTCACTTTGCTCTCTTCCACTTTCAAATTCTACATTTCCTCTTTTCCTCGCCATAACAAAGAGCTTGTAGCTCAAAACATTTACATGCATTGTCTTTTCAACTTACATATGTTTGTCTTATAACAATAACCCTGCCTACTTTCGACACTGTCTGTCTTGTAACAGTGACCCTGCCTACTTTCGACACTCTCTGTCTAATAACAATAACCTGCCTACTTTCAATGCTCTCTGTCTTATAACAGTGACCCTGCCTGCTTTCAACGCTCTGTCATATAACAGTGACCCTGCCTGCTTTCAACACTCTGTCTTATAACAGTGACCCTGCCTGATTTCGATGCTCGCTGTCATATAACAATAACCCTGCCTACTTTCGATGCTCTCTGTCTAATAACAGTGACCCTGCCTGTTTTTGATGCTCTCTGTCCTATACCAGTGACCCTGCCTGCTTTCAACGCTCTCTGTCCCATATAGTGACCCTGCCTGCTTTCGACGCTCTCTGTCCAATATCAGTGACCCTGCCTGCTTTCGATGCTCTCTGTTCTATAACAGTGACCCTGCTGCTTTCGACGCTCGTTGTCCTATACCATTGACCCTGCCTGCTTTCGACACTCGCTGTCCTATAACAGTGGCACTGCCTGCTTTTCGACACTCGCTGTCCTATAACAGTGACACTGCCTGCTTTCGACGCTCTCTGTCCTATAACAGTGACCCCCTGCCTGCTTTTGACGCTCTCTGTCTTATAACAGTGACCCTGCCTGCTTTCGACACTCTCTGTCTTATAAAAGTGACCCTGCCTGCTTTCGACGCTCTCTGTCTTATAACAGTGACGTGCCTGTTTTCGACACTCTCTCATAACCGTGAGTCTGCCTACTTTCAACACTCTCTCTTATAACCGTGACACTGCCTGCTTTCGACAACCTCTCTTATATAACATAACCCTGCCTGCTTTCGACTCTCTCTCTTACAACAGAGACCCTGCCTGCTTTCAACACTCTCTGTTCTATAACAGTGACCCTGCCTGCTTTCGACGCTCTGTCCTATAACAGTGACCCTGCCTGCTTTTGATGCTCTGTCCTATAACAGTGACCCTGCCTGCTTTCGGCACTGTCTCTTTTAACAGTGGCCCTGCCCTGCTTTCGACATTCTCTGTCTTATAACAGTGACCCTTTCTGCTTTCGACACTCTCTCTTATAACAGTACCCTGCCTGTTTTCGACACTCTCTGTCTTATAACAGTGGCCCTGCCTGCTTTCGACACTCTCTCTTATAACGGTGACCCTGTCTGCTTTCAACACTTTCTCATATAACAGTGACCCTGCTGCTTTTGACACTCTCTCTTATAACAGTGACCCTGCCCTGCTTTCGACACTCTCTCTTATAACAGTGACCCTGCCTGCTTTCAACACTTTCTCATATAACAGTGACCCTTCCTGCTTTTGACACTCTCTGTCTTATGACAATGATCCTTCCTGCTTTAGACGCTCTCCTGAGCCAACCTTTCCCTCTTTCAGCGGACTGGGCAGCAGTGCGTGTGGAACAGGAGGTGCTGAACAGCTTTGGGCGCCTGCAGGTGGTGAACAGGACCCACGTGTATTGGGAACAGGTGTCGGTCCATGACAAAACCCTCCTGGACAGCCTGTGGATCGTGCAGCATCACCATCGCAAGTTCCAGATCTCCAGCCTGCCCAGAAAACATCTCCCAGCAGTGACAGTTTCGCCGGTGTGACACTGCCTGGTGTGTTTTCGCTTCTGTTTTTCTGTCTTTGTGATGAGGTAGTAAAGCCAGGCTCCCTAGCACAGCCTACACTTAGTATGTGTTATCAACCTTTTCGCGATGCTCTGTGCAATAGTGACGGCAACTCAGTCGACTCGTTCATGACGAGCCGTCCTCTGGAGACGGCAGCACTGCTGTACTGCACGGACATGACATGTCTGTGACGGCACAACTATAAAAAAATTCCCATGTTCTCTTGTCTACTGTCTAGGGGATGCAGCTGCCATAAGTATTTAGAACAGGGTTCTAGCCACTGGAAGGGTAAGTTTACATGCACTAGTGATGACCTTTGTGACCCCAGAGTAGTCCGAACAAAGAGACCTGTCTGGCACTGGAAAGGCACATGTGGAATTTCCTGTTTCACCAATATATCGGGCAGAAGGAGAATGACATGTGGTTTTAGAACTGGTTCAGCAAAGTAGTTCAGAAATTAGGGGGGTAAAGGTTTTCAAGTTTATTGAAAAGAATCTGAGCTTGATTTATTTGCCCTGTGTATATTAATAGTTTTATACATCTTATATCTGAAGCCAAAACAGTGAAAAAGTGTGTACTGTGTGCAGTGATTTAATTTCCTTTAAAAAAAAAAAGATTCCCTTGGATTACACATACTGAATACCTCAGGCTTTCGCTGCATCTGTTCAAAGTAAGAGTGAAGTTTTTTGCCCTTTTCTTCCTCATTTTGCTGTTGTCATATTAACTAAAACAAAGGTAAACAAGATTGTGTTCGCGTACGTTTTACTTATGTTGTTTTCTGTAACAGTAGCTTTGCTATTTTACCCAAAATGTATTTAATTCTATGCTCATTACAAAGTTCATGCTTTACTCTTTCCGTTGATGTATAACAGTTGCTTGGTAGGTTTATATTAGGAGACGTAAAATAAAAGTAAAAAAAAGTGTGAAAATCACGCGTCTGCAACGGTTGTAAGCACATGCGGTGCACACACATGCAGGGAAGCAACGTTGCTCTGCCGTGCCCGTCTGGAAAGTATTAAAGAACCCATGCAATAAAGGATTTGTCAGTGACTTAATTTTGTACAGGAATACGCAGACAAGTTAAAAAGAAAGTAACAAGTGGATGGTGGTGTTTTATGATGAAGCAGTATTCTCAAAGAGAATGGCTTGAATTCACCTTTCTCTTATTTTGTACGGTGAGAAGGTATTCAGTACAGTGCAGCTCAAAACAGCTTCGAAGAAACCTTGCAATACAGCAGAATACAAGCTTATATTGCAATACTTATAGTACAGTGTGAAACAGGACTTTACATAACAGTACAGTGCAGCACAGTACATTGCAATTACTATGCAAAATGACTTAAGACCAAGTCCAAGTAATGCAATTCAAGTCAAAGCAATAAACTACAACGTAGTACAAGAAAATGCAGTACCGATAAATGAGCCATGCAGAGAGGTACATGGAAAAATAAAGCAGTTTGCTTTCAGTGAATATTGCATAGATTTGGAGTGTGAAATGGTGAAAATGATTGAGATGATGAAGTCTGAGGTTGGTTTTGTGGGGGGCATCTCTCTTTTTTTTTACTTTCTCTTATTCATGTATCAGTAAGTGGTTGTTCAGTTACATCACAGAACCGTTACATTTCATATCCTTCTAATAGAACAGTGATGAAATGTATGCGAATTAGCCCAAAGTAATCAGTATTACCAAGCAGAGGGTGAAGGGCTTTGGGGCAATGCAGACAGCTACCCACAACTCTCACAGGTGGAGACAACTGTGGTAGTATTTATCATAGCAGAGCCATCATGGCCCTGATGGCTACTTGCATTGTTGGATGATGTATACTGCATGCTTTTTTGTATGTGTATATGTGTGTGTGCTGACATGTGTGGTATTCTTTTCTTCTTCTCTTGGTCTTTTTTGATTTTTTTTTTTTTTTTTATCAAGGATCAAGACTTAAGTTTGTGTCCAGTCAGCTTCATACATATCAGTGGTATCATGTAGCAAGTTGACAGATATGCAAGCAAGCAGACACTTTAAGCTATCAGTTTACATAAGCTGACTGGCGTATGCACATGTCTTACCTTGACTCCTGTCCAAGACCATCCTACAGTGTACATCCATAACTGAAGAAGTCTGGAATGGACAACTTGAAGACAGTGGACTAGCCATAACCATGCTGCATTGCTGTGCACAACATAGAAAGGAAATAACTGGGGCAGTCTCTACTTAATCCAGACATTGGCCTGGAAGTATGGGATATAATGGAAAATGCATTAGAAAATATCTCATTAAAAAAGAAAAAAAAAAATTTGAAAGAGGATAGGGGTCTGCCAGAAAGGCCAGAAACTTCAGATATTGGAAGGTCAGGGTTTTTAGTTGTTTTTTTTTTTTTTTCAATATGAGGTCAAACATTCAAACAGCTTGCTTTCTTTCATTCTTCAGATCTGTTTGAGGACAAGGACCCCAAGGAAGAGGAACGGCGGCTGAAGATGAGCGACACTACCCAGCGCATAGCCATCGGAGCGTCTTTTGCCGTCCTCTTCTCCATCCTGCTGGCGGTGGCTATCCTGTCCCGGGTGTGCCGGCGACGGCACTACACTGCAGTGAGGAGGTGGGAAGCCATGGATCTGGACTATGGAAAGAAGCTGTTCACCGCAGGGCGAGATGACAACAATGACGAAGAACAGGATGTGGAGATTGACATGGGGGATTTGAACGTGCAGTCTAAAAAGCTGTTGAACAACAACTAGTGCTGATGTTGGGAGGGTTTTTGATAGACTGTCTAGTACTTAAACCATTATGGCTTTTAATGGATTTTTTTTTTTTTTTTTTTTTTTGCAAGTAGGCACAATGATTTTGATATACTAAATAACAAGTAGGGAGGGCATGCGGAGGCTTGTGCATTTTACCAGAAAACTTGTATCCTTTTTTTTCTTACTTTTGTTTCTTTGTTGTTTTTTTTGTAATTGGCATTTATTATATATTGCTTTGTTAAATGTCCCAGAATGGTATGGAAAGCTTACTGCACATGCAGGTTTGAAAATACTTCTGCATTTTTCCTTCTTTCAAAATGATATGTAGAAAGAAAATCACCCTTTCTTAGTGCGTCACCTTTTTTCTTTTTTCTTCTATCTCTCTTTCATTGCATCACGAACTACTGCCTTTCGCATTTCTAGCGCCTTGTGTTTTTATGAAATGTAATAGTAGCAAACTGACTTTTCTGAGCATGCATTGGTGTTTTCTGTTAAATTTGATTCTTCCATGCTGTTCACCCGCGTCCCATCTTTTTGGGATTGCAGTCTCATCCAGGGCACATTTTCGTGTTGTTGTGTCTGTGCTCAGTGTAACATAAGCCAGTGGTGCTCATATTTCATCTGTGGGGATGCTTGTAATACTTAGAAATTGCTTTGTGAGATTATGATAACACTGATTATTATTATTATTTTTTTGGGGGGGGGGTTTTGTTTTGTTTCTATTTTCATTGTCAGTGGTGATTCCTGGGTGGCTTAGTTAGGCAGAGATAAAGTGCTAGTAAGCAACCCTTTCTGTGATTAAAAAAAAAAAAAAAAACGAATCGAGTAGCAAATATCTTGTTAAAGTAAAGAAAGGGGGGGGGGGGCAAAGAAAAGAGGTGAGTGCGGTTCTAGAGAAGTGGGGGGGGGAAAGTAGATAGGCTAATACTCCTCTTTCGGTGGCGTGTGGGTTGGAAGTTAGATGGTTTGATCCCCATCAGAGAAATTATTTGTGGGAGTTTGGGGCGGCTGTTGTTGGCTATTGGCTTAGGTATAAGACTTCTTGACCATCGTTGCATATATCTGTATCTCTCATGTCTGGTGGATACTGTGATGCCAGTATATATTTAGAATGGAAACGGGGAGTGCAGTATTGTCCTATAGTCCTCACAAGAACTGCCTAGCATCATCTTCATCAGCACCTCGCTCATTGATCATCTCTTAAAAAAGCCTTTAATTCTGTACTGTTGTGGTGATCTTGATTTGATTTCCTCTCCATGTCTATGCTGTTGGTGAGTTCGTGTGAAAGTCAGCATGTGGACTGTCATCAGACAGACAGGGTGAGGCCTCCGAAGGCAGAGCTCACTCGTGCTGGCTCTGTGACCATGCTCTATTGTTTGCAGTATGAGTCTTGAAAGGTAGTGTCCTGTGATACATTGGATCAGAACAGGCACCACTGATCACCACTGAAATGACTTGGCAGTAGCAGACTGCTAGTGTCATCCAGGGTGTGGCTGTGTGTAAGGAGGTGGGATGATATCGAAGATGAGACAGAGGGAAAGAAAAGTTACTCCTGTTGCACACACAGATACGGTCTCTGTGAACTGTTTCTAAGATGATGAAGATCATGTCTCTCAGCCTAGTTTATCAGTAGACATGACAGCATAGGACACTTAGTCTTTGTAGTGCGTTTGAGAGGAAACTTGGAACAAATGTTGCTGAAGGATCAGATAATTAGATGTAAGCCACTCCAGCACTGAATGTATGTATAATCAGATTTAAACCACTCGTAACATTGAACATCTATGGCCACTGTAAAAAGTGCATATCATCAGGTGTGTGGCAATAGTTTTGTGAACAAAATGCCTGTGTGTGTGTGTGTGTGTGTGTGTGTGTGTGTGTGCGTGTGTGTGTGTGTGAAAATGCATTATGCTCAGTGAACATTTCTTTGTTTTGATCTTGCTGTTACCTTCTCAGCAGCATTCTTGACAAGTGCAAGGGCATTGTCAACTAACTGTGAGTTTGCTACAACAAAGATGTGAAATATCAGTGTCATGCTGACTTGTGGTTGTCTGTGATATTTCTTATCTCCAATGCCTCATTTGTACCTTTCTCCGCTTCTGTTACATTCCAGTCGTTGCAGATCTACAGTTTGTATAAAAAAAAAACCTTGGAACTGATCTTGATGGGTGGGTGGGTTTGTGTGCACATGCTGAGCCAGAACAGGAACCACCTGACTGTTTTCAAGTGATGGAAGAGTGGAGCTATAATTTTCCTTTCTAGTAAGATGGGTTTTGTTGTTTATTGTTGTCAGCTTTTGTTGTTGTTGTTTTTTCAAAGAGAATATTATTGAAAAGAAATTCAAAGAAAATGTCATATAGAAAAATAGTAATAAGAGTGGAGAGTTAATTTTTTTAACCTAGATAAATAAGGTTTTATTACTAGCTTTTCATTTACACTCCTATGATTAAAGTGCCAGAGATATGCCACAATGAAGTTGATGGCGGGAGAGACTGACCTCAGTAGCAGTGGCATTTTCTGTATCTTTTTCATGCCTCTGTTTTACATTACATACCTGTTTATTGTCTTTCAACATTCCACTAATGAAATACTATTTGGGCATCTTAGCCAAGTGTGTTCCTGTACCAAAAGGAATAGTGGCCAGAATATTTGAAATTATCAGCTTCCATTCCTTTCTCTTCATTTCTCTTCCCTTCGGCTACTAACCATCAGTGCTGCCAACACTGTTGCAGATTCTGACCCCTCTTCCTCGGCCGCTGTCCTTGACCCCACAGTCTCTGTCGTAACAGTACAAAGCCAATCATTCCATTTTTTTCCGTGTGTGATATTCAAACTTGTTGCCATTCCAGTTACTGTCAAATTCTGCCGATACCCAGGATAAGAACTTGCAATTTTACAGTCCATCTCAACATGTTGTTTTGGTGGTGTCAGTGTAGTGTTGGATACATCCTTCCCCACAACTGTTCACGGATGGTTATATCTGTCTGCCATATTACTGGAGGTGGGTATGGACTTTAAATTTGAATGTAATAATGAGCAGTACTAATTAACAGTCACATTCTTGTTTCTTTTCTTTCCTTTTTTTCCCACAGAGTTCTTTTGAACAAAGGGCAAAAAGTCTGATGAAAGTGAAGTAATTGTGTATGGACAGTGACTGTTCCACCCCACAAACAGTGGGTCAGTGTTGAATGAGAGCACAACAATGTGGGGAACTGTTCTGGATACTGCGGAGGAGTTGTGCTGCAAGCCAGAGTCTGTTACAGTGAAAACAAGGTGATGCTGAATACTGGTGAAACCTGATTCTCTGGGACCCAGTGTTACTAAATCTGGCACACACACACACACCGGAAGAGTGAGTACCAGTTTCTTAAAACAAAATTCATGCTTTTGATTGTGTCTGTGTAGTACATTTTCTCTTGGTACGGACAATGGGGACTATCCTGAAAGTTTAGAAGGGAAAAAAAAAAAAGAAGAAAGAAACCTTGCTGATGACTAGTGAAAATGTTTGCAGAAGTTATCTTTTTCCTGATACTAAATACCATGCCATTCAGTTTTTGATGTTTTGATTTGGGCTTTTTTTTCAGAGTATACATCTAGTAGAACAGTGCACTTATTAAGCATAGCTCAGTTGTGAAGTAGAGTACAAGAGTATAGTACTGCTCATTAGGAAAAAAAAAAATCAAATCAATTTTATATTAAAGGCACATGCATTTTGCATTTTTGTGTGTGCTGTGAAATGACCTAGTCAAGGGGAACAGTTCTCTCCCTTCAGTTTCATGTTTATATTGTAAACCTTTCAGCCACTTGAGTTCTGCCCTTTTGCCTGGTGTGTCCATTAATCCAGCATTACTCTGCCAGTTGGTTGATTTGACTGACATGCACATAAAGCCAAAATAAAAGAACTCGCTATTTGTTAAAGATATTTCTCCTGGTTTTCACATGACAGAGGAGATGACTCATTTCCCTCTCTAGCAAGGCAGGTTCAAGTTTTGTTTTTTGTTTATTATATTACAAAAATCACTACAAAGACACATCCCAGCGCATTATTGGTGTAACATTTTTATGTCAACATTTTTCAATGTGAATATTGTAGCCGGAGTTGTGTAAAACTTGCACTTACTAATCATGCATTTCTAGCGTGTTAAACGTTTTAAAATAAATCGGGAAAATCTGCCATGTGTATCAATTGTATTGTTGTTTTTTCATTCAAGAAATCCCATGCTTGATTAGAAATATGTAGTAGTTGAAATATGTAAATGTTAACCATGTGTGTGTGTGAAAAACATGTCCTGTTGAGTCAATGGCTTATAGGTTATTGATCTCGCCACTCACGGACTGTGACATGATTTTATTGGTAGATCTCGTGAACCAGTGTGACTGTATGCTTGAACGGTCCTTACAACTGAACTTGGTGCTTGAGAGGGACTGTTTTGACATGCACATGTTTTTTATAAGTGTATGCATGTATCAGGTGTTAGCACTGTCATTAAATCTCTGTCATTTATTTGACCTATATATATGGACACCATGTTGATAAGAATTTTTTTTTTTTTTTGATTCCTCTGTGTAGTTCCTATGTTGAACGATGATGATGGATGAAAGGTAATTGAAATACAGTGCTAATGGAACAAATCAGTAGAGACCTTCAGAAAGTCTTAGAGGAAGGGGAGTTTTATTTGGAAATTTCACTTTAGTGGGTCATTTTAGTCATAATTCAATACTTGTATGTGAGCATGTATGTTTATGTGTGCATATGTCCCATTTGTTCGTGTATGAAACTGTTATGAAATTGAGTATAAATGCACAATCTCTTACTGTCTTTTTTGCAATCAAGTTCATCTTTGTGAAAGCTCTTCCATACTAGTTTTATTTATGGCATAATGTATGCCTTGTTTCTGTAACCTCACCACATAAAACGGTCCATGCTTACTTTCTTGAGCTGCAGTCTACTTGGATGATTCTGTGTACTACTTTCTTACCTATTTAGCTTTTAGCACTGAAATGTTTGGGTTTTTTTTTTTTCTTTGTTAAATGCATAACTACTGGTATGAGTGATGTTGAAGTCAGTCCAAACTATTATTGGATGATCAGTGATGGCAGATGAGACCATTCTTGTAGGAAAAGAGGTCAGAAGTGTGTATGGGTGAGGTTTCGTGTGTTGTGTATGCGTATCTGTATATATTATATGTGTGGAAACAGGACATGACATGACAACGATTTGCTAGCGATTTTTCCTCACTTAACCCTCTCCCAGCTTAATGCTCTCACCCAATGTGGATACTTTGGGCTAGAAAGAACTGTATTGCCCAGTGTTGTTCTCACAAACTCCAGCAGAGTAGCTTCCCTTGGTGTGATATTTCAAGTAACACCAGTGGAAAAACTGTGGTTGGTGCTTCCCCAAGTGGACACCGTTTGACTTGGCTGTTCTTAACACCTTTCAGTTTTCACTCCTGATTCTGACTTTGGATTTTTTTTTTTTTTTTTTTTTACAGTGATTGTAGCTTTCACAGAAAAAAAAAAAAATCCTTAATTCACATTCTCAAGGTGGGATGACAACCCAAGAGATCAATGATAACTGACTCAGATGCATATAGAAAAGGGAGGACTTAACTCTATATCACAAAATTTGCTTTCCTATTTGTAACTAGTGTAGTACATTTAGTGCTTGTTGTATGTTGACACTTTGAAGAAGCACTAGGCTTACAAGGAAGCCAGGAGTTTGAGAGTAGGGGGAGGAGGAAATCAATTTGACCTGAAATCAATAAGTTTAACTTGGTAGTTAGCTCTTCTGTCGAAAGCTATTTTGTTCAGACAGAAAATAGTCAATGTCTTGAGCGAGCTGAACTTGTGGTCTCAGGTTTTCTGTTTTTTGGACCTGTGTCACTTTGAATGCCACAGTGGTAACTTTCAGGATCTGTGGATTTAGTGATCTTATGCTTCCGGCGTCATCCTGAGATTTTCAGCAAGGGGTTATTTTATTGTGAAGATTGTTCCATTTCATTCTCATTGCCAGTAATGAACCTGGTTGCCTCTACAATGAAATCATTGTATGGTAGCAATATTATTGTCATTATAAATCAATCAGTGGCACACATCACCATGGTCTAGTCTTATCCACCTGAAATCGTTATCACCAACTGTCTTCTTCAAAAGCGTTTACCAGCGCCAAATATTTTTTTCAAAAGCACTATCAACACCAACTATTTGTCTGCATTGTTGCCCATTCCACAGTGGGCCACTTTATAAGCTTGCATTCATGAAGTAGATGAGAAGTTATTGTCAGCTTGTATGTGTTCAGATCATTCATTATTGAGACAAAGCTGTGGATGCGCATTTAAAATGCAGATAATAAGACTGAAAAAGTAAAAGGTGAAGAAAAGAGAGAGGAGAGTGAAAGAGTTAAGCCACTGTCATCCTGTGTTGTCCCCAATCAGCCATGCTTGGTCATTCTTATCAAGGCTTCCCAGATCGGCCCTTCCTTGCTGCCAATCACTGAATACGCTTTGCATCAGCACCTTGTCTCTATAAACTCTGATAGGACTTTTTGACTTTCTGTATGACTTGTGTGGTTCAGTCTGTGTTGAAATAACAACAGTTATACCAAAGCTCAACAGAGTGAAAGATTGCTTATGAGTTACCGCTTGTAAAAATTTGATACAGCTGTGAAGTTTGTCGTGTGAAAAACGCTTATAATGACTCCTCTGGTTACAGTACAAATATGTGAGCTTTTTGTTAGGAAATCTGGGGACTAGGCAAGTCATACTGTAAAGAATGTTCAGAGTAGACAATTGCTGTTCTGCAATGTTGATTTACGTACAGGTTTTTGTTTATGATGCTGAGAAGTGTCTCACTAATTTTTATGATATTCTTTTACTACTGGGGGAAATAAATTAAGTGGATTGCCGATGTGATCTGCACTTGATGTGCACTACATAACTTATTTCTCCCTTGCTAACATGAAGGTTTTTTTTTTTTGTTTTGTTTTGATTAATTTTATGCTTATGTTAATACAAACATAGCAGCCTGTTATATATCAATTGAAAGGGTAAGTCATGATTTTGCAGTCAGTATGCTGTTAAATACCTGTAGGCAATATCGAAACACTTGTGTGAGGTTACTAAAAAAAGAATGGGACTGCCCGTCACAAAAATGTTTAAAATTCTTATTCTAAGCTCTCTGTGTCAAAAATAGCATCTCTGTGATTAGAGAACTTTTTTTTCCCGTCGGGTAGGACCTGAAAGTAAGTATGAAATGTGACTGTATCCATTAAAAAATAGAATATATGGATAATACTACTGCAGACAAAACGCGCTGGCGCAACAGACAGGGAAACATCTGCTTTGCTGTTACATCAGCATGGCATGGATGAAAACGTTATCGCTGTCAGTGGTTTAGCTTGTGTGTGTTGTGTGTGAGAATGTGAACTTTTTAGAATTGATGTACATATTATGTAGATAGCTCTGTTTGTTTGCGGCTTTTTTTTTCCATAAGATTTTTTTGCTCTGTATGCAATGACATTCCTGAGGGAAACCTGCATGGTTGGATGACCTGTGATTTAACTAGATGGAAACAGTGTGTTGGATGTATCTACAGGTGGTGAAACTTGAGATTTGTAAGTGTAAATCTGACAGAACATCAAGTTACAACCAATAGCTATTCATCGTTTTGTATCAGTTTTCTGCATAATTATTGTTCACTTGAACAACAGATTTGCATAAGCACATATGATAAGATCGAATGGATTTTATACCTGTTGAACATAATCATTCACTATACAGTCTTACAATGATTAAACATACAAACAGAATCAATGTGGATACACCTTCTGCATGTTTACGCATACAGGATCAGATCATCTTTGTTTTGTATCAGGGATGCGAAAGATCTGGGAGAATTGTTCTTACAGACATCGTCCAGTCAGACTGGGTCAAACTTCTGACAACTTTCCTAATCAGTTTCAGCATTATTTTGTTCTATGTAAATGTTCATGATAGGTCGTGTTCCTTGCAGACAAGAAAACATACCACAGCCAGATTGGTCTAAGCTGGACAAGCAAAAGGAGACCAACAAACGAAAAAAAAAAAAAAACAGCCAGGAAATGGGCATGAATGGTTATCTCCCTTGGCATTTCACATGGTCATGCTTGATGTTGAAGCAAAGAAGTGTTGCTTTTTTTTTTTTTGTTGTTTTGATTAATGGGAGATGTAATTACACATTTTAGGATTAGTTTTCCCATTCCTAGTTATATATAAAAACAGCCTTCGAGAATTGCATGGTCAGTACTCCCCTCAGACCTCACGTTTTCATTGTGGATTTCACCACACCTTTGTCATGTGATCAGTCATTTAGAGAATTCAGCCTTGTGTGATCACATGGTGAACTTGTGCAAGGCAAGTCAGTCAGTGAAATGAATGAAGTGGACAGTATGTGGAAATGCACTGAAGATGTTCAGGTTCTAAAAAAAGAATATTGCTTCTCTTAAAATGATTAATCTGGTTCACTTATCGCATATAATTTAGCAGCGCAGCACACCTGTAGTACGTTGAAGTATGTGTATTTAGAATGTATTCGGGAGTAAGAATGGGAGTTATTTATCCAGATATTTGGTGAGAATAGGCTTTTTCTTTTTCATGCAGAGACAGTTCTTTCCACGGTATTGTGAGGTGAAACTTTTTCTATGGAGTGATACTTTTTTTTTTTTTTTTAATCATTTTGTGATACTGGCCTTTTTTTCTTCTGGTGTAAAAAGAATTTGTTCATGTGAATTTTTAGGGGGGAAAAGTGTTTGATTCCTTGTTAACTTTCAAACAGTGAAGGCTTTCAGGTGAAAAAGACATGAGAAACCATTGATTTGATATCTGCAGATGAATCTAAGAATACAGCAGTTACGTTGCTAGCATTGTGCTATTGAATCCATTGTCTATACACAGGTGGAGTGCAATGTTTGTAATTATCTTGAAAAGAAGTTTTTGTAAATGATGAATCTTTTGTGAGTACTAAAGCATAAATGTTTCACACTATATGTTGCCCAGTTGAAATGATGTGTTGTGATTGAAGATGTTTAATTTCTTTTGTGGTGGCGTTTTTTTTTATGCTTCCCTGAAAAGTGACCAGTGGGAAAAATATCAGTTCAACATTTTTGCTGTATTCTTCTTGTGTTGTCAACCATGAATGCATGTGTATGTGGTGTCCCGTGTGTGTTTGCAGTTAGCAGGCATTTATACACAAAAACTGACATTTGTAGATTAGTTCTTTAATTCCAGGTGCTCAGTTATTTGATTTTGCCAATCAGAGCTTGCTTCACATCCCTTTTATACAACCGTCTGTCTGACAATAAAGTTGTACAAGTTGGAAATGTAATTTTACACATGAATAAAAGAAATGTAGAAATAGCAAAAAAAAAAAAACAAAACAAAAAAAAAAAAACCAACAGTCGAGAGGAATGATAAGTATACATTTCAGCCAGCACTCACAAGGGTTCTCTCTCCTCTTAAAAGATCCTAATCTTCACAAAATACGCCTTTTATCATCTGGATCCTGCAGTCGCACACGAGACTTTTTCATCAAAGGAAAACTCAAGATGCACACAGTGCTTCCAAAGTCATCTTTATTAGAGATGCAGGTAATGCTCCCAGTCTACTCTATGTTGAATGTTAAGCAACACGCCATATACTGAATGCAACAGGCACTTTGAAGACTTTCTACACACCCTGATACAACCAACTATGAGAGAGTGTGTCCCACAGAACTTCCAAATCACAACCCAAACCATACTATATATGTCTTCTATGGCTTCTCTCTCTCTCTCCAGTCCAATCTATCACACTGCAAGATATCAACAACACCAACTGAGGAAAAAGAATGGAATGTAGAGAACACAGAAATCTGGGGGTGTTCTGAGACTATGTACATGTATAAACAGCGACAGAAGTACGAGAAAAAAAATGTTGAATGATGCCAACTTTGAACTAATCCATCATCAAGAACATGGAACATGAAGGGCAACAACAGAGATTAGCTGAGAAAGACAAGGAAATATTGCTCCATTTTCATTAAACATTGTGGGTGAAGAGGTTTAGCGTGAGAAATTCAGTTGCAGTATAATAAAAAATAACCTGTAGTTTTCTTACTAAACCGAAAGCATTTTTCAGGACACGTATAAAAACATACCACATTCTGAAACAATGGCACATTGTCATGTTGATAAGTGAAAGAGAACTCTATGAAACCCCGTTTTTAAAAAACAAACAAAAAAAGACGGTTCAAAATGAATTCCACATCTGAAACAATAAATGACTCCAGACAAGTTCCATACACAAAAAAAACATATTATAGAACTTTAAAACTGTTATAAAATCAGCTAAAATCTCGAACACGGAATAAGAGCGCTTACTCTGTAACTTATGAAACAATTGCATCCCCCCCCCCCCCCCAAAGAACCCCAAATACACTTGATTTAAGCAGCACTTCAAATGACCTTGAATCCTGCTCTGCAAGAGCAAATCTCCAAACATACACACACAAACTGAATGTGTATGCTTGTGTCAGTTTACCTACATGATGTGAGCATTTACAAACATGTATCTTAAAAAAGAGTTGGTTAAAACTTACGCAGTTTCTTCAGGGAGACAAAGACACAGAGAGAGAGAGAATGATGTCAGACATTTAAACATGAAGAGAAAGCAAATGAATTGGACATGTGTGTGTGTGTATGTGTGCGCTGCCCATCTTAACTCCCCTTCTCCACAGGTGTTACGTTTGTTTCACAAGTATGCCCCCAACACACTCAAGCACACACACCTCTACTTCCTCATTTCACATTATGGTCCACCTCTCACACAGCTTTACATGAACAGGAATCAGTCAGTACTAATCCCCTTCTTATTCTACTGGCCTCTTATCCCCCCCCCCCCCCCCCCCCTTGCCCCTCCCCTCCCCTAACTTAAAGATGTACCATTTATTCTTCCACTGTGCACAGAATGAGAGTGCTAGTTCCTTTGTGTTACTCAAATACTACTATCCTACCACAAGAAAACCACCAACCAATTAAAACCAAACTTTACACACTTGTAACATAAAATACACATCTACTTTTCACGTTCACTGAATATAAAGTGAATAAAAAGATGCTATCACACACAGAGCCAGATTTAAAAAAAAAAAGAAAAAAATACTGGGAAAATATGGCAGTCTGCTAGCACAAAACAAAGAAAGCCCCCAGTTTACATGGGAACCAATTAAGGTCAGGCGGCTGTGGACTGTGGTCAGTGGCAAGTCCAGGTAAACCACTGGCAGCAGTAGAGCTCAACAGGGAGAGGGACAGAGGTGCCACAGTGATGATGGCATATTGACAATCCAGCTTCTGATAAACAACTGAAGGGAAATGGCTCCAAAATTAGCTGAAAAAAAGAAAAAATTTTCAGCCTAGAAAATTCTGAAGCTGGGGCAGTGATGAGGTTTTGATACTAATGATAGTTCCCATTTTCTGACCAACACTGTAGGTGTATGTATCGTGGATCAGACCAGGAATCACATAACACCATCGAAGTGACACGGCAGCAGTGCAGTGTCTTTTCCAGAGGGCTGCCTGATGAAAGCCTCGTACTGTTAACTCTTTTGGTGCTGGGACTCAGACTGTGACTGAACAATACTGGAGCAGCAGCTGTGTATGGGAAAGCCAAAATGAGCATCATATGAATAGTGCCACTGAAAGGGGAAGGCACAGGAGACAAGACAGCAAGAAAGAAACGAGGATTTGATTTGCTGTCTGATGATGTTGCATATATCTGTAGAAATCTTGGGAAGGGGAAAGACATGTCGACATTAAGAGGAAGACTTAATTTTTGTCTGTTAATTGTCCCTACAACTTTAAAAATAGAAAGAAACGAACAAACAAACAAAAGACCCCCCCCCCCCACCCTGCAACTAAACCAAAGACCAAAAGAATACCACACAGAAGAAAACAATCTGCCATTTGGGTCTTCTTAGAAAAGAAGAAAAAAGCTTTGCTTTCATTCCCATCAGATTTGATTTCAAAATGCTAAATGGGCACCAAGAGCTACTGAGATAAATGCTACCAGCATGAACGCATTACTGACAACATACCGTATCTGTACAGTCTTAAAACATATGTACCACTCCACACCATTTCAGACTTCACAGTGCACAATCTAATCATTTTCGTCCGTAAATACATACATTACATATTAACTATTAACTGCTGCAATGTTCACATAGCCTGAATTTTCCATTGACAAGCATATACAGGTTGATTTCCCAGCAGCTCCAACATCATGTTAGTCTAATGCTTCACTCTGCAGAAAAAAATGCACTAAAGCTTTGACAGGGATTTCGCTTCATACACATAATCCACTATCTATTCTTATTGAAATGAAAAGGGAAAATTCATGTTAGCTATCACATAATCAGAAAATAATGCTATCACAACGACATGAAGTAACAACAGTGACAAAACAAACAAACAAAACCCACACCTCAAGATATTTGCTACCTTCCCTTTCTGCTCATCCCATTCATCCACCTCAGAGAACAGGAAGTGTACAGGTATACCCAAGACTGTATCTCACCATGTGAGTAGTTCATACATGAATGTCTCCCCAAAATTTATTATATAACCAACCGATTCATAACAACAAAACTTCATAAGCTGTGTTTCATACAAATGACTAGATTAACCGCAAGCATTTCATTACTTCAAGAGAACTGATCTCCAAAAGCTCCAAGACCACAGTCCTAGATCTGGGAAAAAAAAAAAAAGAAAAAGAAAAAAAAAAAAACACCCTTTTCCCTGAAAATCCAAAGAAAATGACCGAAATTCACAATCTTCAAGTACCCTGTGAGTAAAGACCAAAAAAATTCTGGAGCTGCAAAACAAAAAAACACAAGATATGCCAGGTCACTTGAAATAAGCTTTCCATCATTTCAAAACTTGGTTATGCCCTTTGTTTTTTCATATTATATTGCTTACTCTACTAATTGATCATTAAAATTCCCCATACTGCAGGCCACAGGACGTTAGAAACCGTGAAAAATATTTCGTAAAGTTCCAAACATTCCTGATGTTTACAGCCAGAGTTTATTCTATGCCAGACTTGAAGAAAAGATCATCAGTTACATCCTTTGCTTCTTTAAACTTTTATTCTTTAAGACAGTCTGACTGCTAATACCATTTCCCTTTCATTTTTTGCAGCCAGAGTTTATTCTATGCCAGACTTGAAGAAAAGATCATCAGTTGTATCCTTGTTTCTTTAAACTTTATTCTTTAAGACAGTCTGACTGCTAATACCATTTCCCTTTCAATTTTATCTCTGTGTATTCTGGGCTAGATCAGGATTGCTGTTCAGAATTGGGAAGATTACTACAGTCCCACAGGACCTGACACCATTCAGCTCAATGAACTGAAACAAAAGTTACCTTCCCTTTTTCAAGATCACCACAGAAGTGGATTGCATGCAAACATTTTCCGATTTCTTCAGATTCATAATTCAAAATCAGAACAAAATAACAGCAAGTGTAATCAACTGATCGGGATTCTAAACATTTACCACAATTTGTATTCAAGTTGTTTTGTTTACAGCTAAGCAAACCACAGATGTCATACCGAGGCTAAAAAAGTAAATTAAAGATAGTATAATCCATGCTATGTTTCAACAACACCTGCAATTTCATTTTTGAAAAAGGGATGAAATAAGGAACATGAATTTCAGTTCTAATGATTCTCACCTCACAACCAAAATCAGTTCCTGATGTTCATCATCTCATCCCATTCCCCTGACTGCTGGGGTCGTTGGGGGGACGTGATGAGGCAGCCACCGTTTCTCTCCCAGGCTCTTCTGTTGGAAGCCGTCATGAGGAGATCCAACATGGTCATTCTGGTCCAATCCTTTGTTTTTGGACCAGCTCTTTCTCTGCTGTCCTCGTGATGTTACATTTGGCATAAATGCTAAGCGATGTTCTCACACACACACACACACAAACTACACCTCAGATCATTTTGTTTTAAACCCGGTAATCATCACTTGAACTGTTTCTTAAAAGCAGAACACACTCAGGGATTTTCCAAGGTTTCATTCAAACAGGATCAAGATTCTTGCCCTTGCAAAGGACTCATGCTGGCTCTCTTGGTCCTCACGTCGTCTTGCACTTAGAGCTAGTAGCGTTTGGCTGAGGGCTAGGGATGACCACATCCACAGAGTGTTTGTTTCCTTCTTCCAGCACTCCGTTGACCCCCAGCATCGCCACGTCGGCGCTCCCTGCAGGGCTTGTGGAACCATTGACCACCGATGCCTTAGTGCCTCCGTCGCTGTCTTGCTGGTGTTGAGATGAAGAAGAGCTGGTTTGGTCCTGCCAGAGAGATGGGGGAAAATGAGTTATATATGTTCACAGGAAGCAGTCTGAAGCAGAGCAAAGCACTACAAAAAAAAAAAAAAAAAAAAAGCTGATACATAAATATGCACACAGTGCAAAGCAATGTCTGTTTATAGCACAATACCAAATGGAGAGGAAAACCTTTGACAAACTTTTATCAAAATTTACTTGGCCGTTACATGCATTATACAAGACTTGCTGTGAACTCTTGTTGTGTGTGTTTTTGTGAATTTTGGTGGTCAATGCTCTATCACATTCAGCTCTACTTTCAAAGACCAAATAGTCTGTATCATAGAATAAAGGTTACAAACATACATCTTCATTCACAAGCTGCTCATTATCAACGTCACAACTACCTCCACCGTTCCCCCATCCCTCTCTTTACCTCAGCCCCCCTCTCCCTTGTCTTCAAATTATCACACAAAAATGGAAGCAAAATGAGCAGGAAAAAACACTTATATGAAAATATACCACTGTACAGACTGTTTTTACTAAAAATGTTGTGCTACAATCATATCTTTTTCTGGCCAATAAATTTTATGTGATAAAAATGAGGGCAGGGAAGTCGTGTACACAAAAAGCAAATCCTAGAGCACTGTTAACATTTTTAGCAGGAATCATGCTGAACAGACTGCCACATATGCTGTCTCATGAAGCAAATGCCATACTTGAGGAGAACAGTTCTGTCATTGGGAATACACTCCAAATTATTCCCCTGCACTCAATGAAACTCAGTGCATGATAATGTGGTGCTCCTATTTCTGAATCATCTTTCTTTTTTTTTGTTTACTGTTGTATCAGTTATGTTTCCTGTCACAATCAGATAGAGAAAAGAATCTGTATGCATTAGAAAGCATACGAGAATGCTTGTATTCGTTCATTTTCAAGCAAAACAGTACACTGGAATTTTATAAAATGTTGCTCAGTGCTACCCCCTTCGTTAATTCATGGATTTCACTGATATGTAAAAATGAGAATCTATGAGAAACAAAAATCAGAAAAAAAAAAATGAGGGGAGGGGAAAAAATAGTGGCAGTAATCTCTGCCAAGCACTGGTTGCGTTTTCTGGCATGCTAGCAGACATCACTCATGTCACAAAATCTTGTGTTAAACTTCTTCACAAGAGCAGGAGGTCACCATTTTGTCCACCTGGCTGAAGACCAAATGGTGTCGCAGTCTGTCATCGTTCATCGTCATGAAAGAAAGACTGGTAAATAGTTCCGGTGGTCGTTGGATCGAAGAGTGGACGACACACACCACTGTGCTCCGAGTTATGTCAGGCTGCACCATTTTGAAAGAGTTTCATGATTTTCCCATAGAAGCAGGAACATGCTTAATACCCCCCCCCCCCCCTTCATCCCCCCATTTCTCATAGAATTGAGGTCATTTTTGCTTTTCCTTAGTGGGAGAGATCTGCCTCTGAACAACACCCACACAAACTTGGTGACCACACAGCAGACTACACTTCACCCCAAAACAGATAAACTGAAATTCAGGTTAGTATGAATTTAGCACTTAATTCCACACAGAAAATTTGGCTGAAATTCGGTTTATCTAAATTTGGCTAAGCCAAATTCTCGTCCCTGCAATACAGGGCAAAGCGTTCCCCTTGACTGTGTTACCTACAAAAGCATTGACTTTCCTTTGCCTTTACCTCCTGAGAGTTGAAGTGTGTCTTGAGATGCTCGGTGATGTCGGCTCGTTGGCTGAAGGACTGATTGCACAAAGGGCACACAAAGGGAGGAGACACACTGTGGGACTTCATATGAGCTTTCAGGTTATCTTCCCCTGTAAAAAAAAAAAACACATCTTTTCTTTAGTCTATTTCATGAACTGATAATATCTTCCCATGTAAGCAAAGTAATCAATCAAAGGATCTCTTCTTCAGTGTGGAAGTGAGGAACAGTCAACAGACTTACAAAAACATCATGTATTAAAAAACTCAACACCGGTCATTTCCCCATCAAAAAGATACATTGCTCCAATGAGTCATCAAAACTATGAGCCCCATCGAACGACTCCCATAGAAGTGCATGACCAGCCATGTCCTGTGATTGTCTCCAGTTTGTCACACCCCTTTCGTGAAAAGATCGTGTGTCCCACAGTGACTTTCCAGCTAAACCATGTCTAGCGTCTGTTAGATTCATTGTCTCTTCACCCACATTATCAAACCTATCGGCAAAACAGACTGTTCACTAATCTCGGAAATTTCTCACTTCATTAATGACAGAAGTGTGATTATATATATATATATATATATAATGTGTGTGTGTGTGCATGTAAGAGAGAGAGAGAGAGAAAACGTGAATGTGTGTATTCATTTGTGTGAGTGTGTGTGTGTGTGTGTGTGTGTGTGCGTGCGTGTGTGTGTGCGTGAATGCATGCATGCATGTGTGTGTACTTGCATGTGTGCATGCGTGTATCCGCACAAGCATACATGTGCCATACGAAACCAGTATCATGTAATCACACTCTCTTTCCAACACAAACTGACCAATACCCACGTGAGAATCGCTTCTGGCAGACGGAGCATGGGAAGGGTTTGGCGTCGGTGTGTGAACGCAGGTGGATGGTCAACATGTGGGGGGCTGGGAGAACATCTTGCTGCACATAGGGCAGGACACCTGACCCGACCCTGAAACATCCCCAACACACACTCACACATAAACATACAACAACGTCAGTATATGCTGATATCAGACTGCACATGGTGTGGCCCTCCACAGAGGCTCTGCCACTCAGCGAATTATTTTCAATCAGCACAGGGCTAAGCATGTAATGTCCAGCCAGTACTGCATCAGGGAAGGCACCCTGCATCACCCTCAAAGTGACCCTGCAGTAGGGCAGCATCTCCTCTGGTGGGTAACCTCATGACGAACTGATACTGATTGCTCCCTGCAAGCTGCAAGTGTGCTGTGTATGGACTGGCCGGAATGTGCGGTGTGGGAATGATATTATTAAGGGGGCAATTAAATGAAACCGTGTTGGGTTTTCCTTAAAGCAAATGGCATGGATGTGAGCTGATCTTGGGAGAATGAGACAGAAAATAATGTAGTATAACATACTATTCCACATTTATCACACACACACACATATATATATATATATATATATATATATATATATGTTTAAGAATTTTTATTGGGTATTTTAGTGGTATTCTTATATATATATATATATATATATATATATATATATATATATATATATGTGTGTGTGTGTGTGTGTGTGTGAGAGAGAGAGAGAGAGAGAGAGAGAGAGAGAGAGAGAGAGAGAGAGAGAGAGAGAGAAACATACAATTAAACAAACAAAAACCTAACAGTCCTGTGAAGAGCTGTTCCAAGTTTTGAGGGGTTTGTGCAAGTATGTGTTCTTTTTTAAATTTTACTCATGAATTCATTTTATGGTTGTTAGATTGTTTTTGTTGAGGATGAAGGGATGATGCTGGTGGTGACTTTTGGGGGGAGGGATAGGGAGAAGGTGAGGTGAAGCTGGGTAGAAAGGCTACTGAATTTTTTTTCTGCTCAAGAGCTGTGCTTCTCTTTGAAAGTAACCGAACAGCATCTTTTGTAAATGACAAGTCTGATATCTGAAAGAAGCACTTGGGAATGAAACAGTATCTGTGGTAACTATCTGCCATGATATATTTCAGAAAAAAACATATTTTTTCTTTTTCAATTTCTGTTTTGATTTTACTCAACAATGCACACTTTTTCAATCTGTGTTACTTATAAACGTACGTATGTGTGCACAGGCAAACACACACTTATGAACACATTCACACTTGCACAATATACATCATGTACATATTCACTCACACACCTGGATACAACATACACACTAACCTGACTTGTGAGCGGAGCTGACATGAACCTGAAGACCCTCTGCTGTGGAAAAACGCTGCTTGCACTGCGGACAGGCATGCGCCTCCCCAACCCCACCACCATTCTTCTCTCCCACACCTGTTGCCTCTCCCCCACCCATGTGGAACAACAGGAAGTGCTGCTGCATCTTCAGAATGCTGCTGAATGTCTGCGTGCACAGGGAACACCTGAGGCCCGCCTCCCCACCATCGTGATGCTTGGTTCGGTGAGCGGCCAGGAGGTGGGACTGGTGAAAGTCTTGCTGCACTCGTGGCATTCCAGTCTGCAGCATAAAGACATTTACCACACAACTTCTTCGTAAGATTAACACTCAAAAAGCGGGTAGAAAATCTACATAAAACCTTCCAAACCTAACTGCAACTTGATATACCAAAGACTGTTCATGAGCCACACTAAAAGCAAACACTCGTGTGCAGGCTTACATTTATTTCAGAGAAGGGTCTGTACACTTATTCGTATTTCTGCTTGACAGAAGAATTATGGCATATGACAGTTACAAACTTTAACCAGCCAGTCCGGTTTTGTCGATTTAATCTGATAATGTAGGAAAGCTAGTCTCTCGAAACAGTTCTCTTTGTCTCACTAATCCCCAGAGGAAGGTTAATGACCAGAAACTTTGGACAAACTTTTGTTACTGATCTTCACTTCTACACTACCCAGTGCACAGTATTCACCCTTACCTTTGTATTCATCAAAAGATCTGCAATCACCGTCTTCACTACTGTCTTTCTTGGCCAGCTTTGTGTTTCTCACCATGATCTCGGGAATTAAAGAGCAGAAGACAGCAGAAAGATGTAGGTTAAGGTGTTCTGCATACATTGGATCAGAACAGGCCCAAGTGAACACCACAAAAGGGACTCTGCAACAGTGGAGTGCATTTTCTGGTAGGTTGATGTTTGATGACAACCTGATATTGATTGGGCTCTCCAGACCACCACAGCTGAAGCTGTGACAAACAAGCCTGAATGTGGCTGCGTTTTGGGGGCGCTAGAACAAGCAGTGAGGGAATGACTGAAGATCAGTGAGAAAATAGTAAACTGTCAGTGTGAAACAAGGTCAGCCCTACGAAAAAAGACAAGGCCCTTAAGGATAAAAGTGATTGATACATCACACACTGATCATATATTCTTTTTTTGTCTAAAAAAAAAAAACAGTCATACACACACACACAAACTGCAGTACATTCAGACAGAGAAATATAAACACAGATGACGTCACATTACCTGTGAGGAGAGTCTCCGCTGGTGTAGGTGGCAGGGGAATGGCTGTAAATGAGCGCATGGTTCTCCAGCTCTGCAGAGAAGAAGAAACACTGACTGCATTGTCCGCAGGTATGCCTGCGACCATGAACCCCATGCTCCAGCGCATGAACCTGGATCTCCGCCGCCGAGCTGAACGTCTTGCCGCAGATACGGCAGCAGATCTCTGCCTCGTCCTTGTATGTGTGTTCTATCAAATGACACTGCTGCAGCTTGGCTGGCGATTCAAACACTCGCGTGCACAGTTTGCACTCGTGAGAAGTGCCCTCTTGAAGCATGTGATTGGCTACGTGGATCTGAATTTCGTATTCTGTGCCGAACGATTCTTGACACTTTATGCACTGGTAAGTCTGCGGTGAACTGACCGATGATGAACTTTTGGATGAACCTGCCGACGCATTATGAGTGGCAGCGTGAGCGTCCAGTTGAGCTTTGGAAGCGAATTTCTCACTACACTACACTGAGGACAAGTATGCAGGGGAGATTCCCCATGGTAGCAAGGTTTGCAGACATAGTAGGTGCGGCCGCTGGAGTTGAGCTTGGACACCAAGTTCTCCTTGGAGTGGAAAGTCTTGAGACACACACAACAGGTGTAGAAGCTGGGCCGCAGCTGGTAGTGGTGTTTGCCGTGCATCTGGAGCTCCACCACAGAGGCCAAGGTCTGACGACACACGATACACTGCAGCAAAGAACCCTGAGAACAAAAGTAACATTACGTTTCAGTTTCATTCACGAATTGAGTGTAGTAAAACACTAATGGCACAAAAGTGGCTTTCTTTTATGTCTTCTTTTGTTCTTGCCATGGTACATGTTCCTAAATACATTGTGTCCGATCTAGATGCAGTTCTGAAATGAAACACAATAGTATGCTGATCAAACATTTTTTCAACCCATTCATTCACAACAGCATTTGCCTTTGACAGTCTGATCAAGATTTTGTTCAATAATGTATTCTGCTAAAAGCATGATTAAAAAAAACCAATAGATTACAAACATTGACACTCAGGAGATCTTAAAAAAAAGATGAGTAAATATAAATGGACAGTACCTCCCACTACAGAACGAGAATGAATTTATATTGCTTTACACACAAAAACACTGGAATCAAGCTCAAAGAAAAAGCACTCAACACATGGGATTGTTAGACTATACTATTTGTGAAGAGCACCTGTGATATCACTGCTTACCTGATAGCCATGCTCCTGGGCGTGGGAGTAGAACTGCTCCTCCGTCTTGAGGGTCAGCTTGCACACGAAACACACATTGCCTTGCTGGATCTTGCAGTGCTGCAGCTTGTGCTCGGCGAGCGTCGACCAGGAGGGGAAGGTCTCGTCGCAGATGTTGCACTTCAGACTGGTGGAGTTGGCATGAATCTTCATGTGCTTGTCACACTCCGTCTGGTTCCGGAACGTCTGGCTGCAGAACGTACACGCCATCTGGTGACTGCTCTGTACCTCCGCTGAAATGGGCATCGAGAAATCAGTAACATCACATGAATGTTAGCTGTAGTTGTAAAGCATATGCGATCATTTTTGCATCAGTGAATGATAGATTTTTAATTTGGCAGCCCAGTACATTTGGGGAGCAGGTACGCTGGGTATTTTTGTGGTTCCATAACCTACCCATGCTGAATTGTACAGGATTTAACATGCATTGTCTGATGTATACATACGTACAAACATTTTCACTTGAAGACAAAATACATTTTGTATGTATCTATGTGTATGCATGTTTGTGTGGGTGTGCACACATACAATCATGCGCATGTAAAATGCACCACAGATAAAATGATAATTTTACATCAGCTGTGATGATTATTTCCTAAAAACTGAGCAGTTGAGAGATGGTGTGAAACATACGATGACAATATGAACTGGGGATGATATATTTAGTTCTTGTTTTTCTACTGCTACAGATGTACAGTTAAGATGGTTCCAGATGAGACTGCTTCACAGACTTCTGCCAACAGAGAATATTTGTATAAAAGAAAGCTGATTGACTCTCCAGCTTGTAACCTGTGCGGTTGAGAAACTCAGACAGCTGAACATGTTTTCTGGGACTTGTGAGATGGTCCATTCTTTCTGGCAGGATCTTTTGAGACAGGTGCGTAACAAATGCCCAGACTATGAAGTTTTCTTTTGAGAAACGTTTGATTCTGTTTGGCATATCTGAGCAACAAACTACAGATAAAACCATGGATTTGTTTATTTTGCTGGCTAAGTTCTATATTTATAAATGCAAATTAAAAGATATGCTGCCAAGAACTCTGGTATTCTTAAAACTTGTAAAATCTAGGCATGACCTGGAGCAATATGTACTGATGCTACAAGATAATATTGAAAAACAAGATAATATTGAAAACAATGTGGAAATTGACCTTCACAAATATCGGTTGTCTTATCTTCCACTATTACCAACTTAGAATTACTTTTCTTTTGATTCAATATGTGATTAAGCTTATCGCGTGAGTAAGGGGTGTGTGTGTGTGTGTGTGTGAAGGGTGGGGGGGGGGGTGGGGGATTTTGTTGTTCGAGTGATGAGGGGCAGGAGCTTACCTTTTTGTTACTTATTATCTAATCTATGTGTTTATGTACTTCTTTTCTTCAAGGGAAGTGGATGTCTTCTTGAGCTCTAGATAAAACTGCAAGTGCAGCAAAAATGGAATAGATAGAGTTGCTTATCAGTCATTATAGAGTTGATTATCAGTCATTTTGTTTATGACAACTGTTGCGATTAACACAGTTAGTCTATTCTTCATTTTCATTCTGAGTTTACAGCAACTACAGCCATTCATACTTGTGATACTCTGAGATTTACATGTGACTTTGCAGATAAAACTCTCTGAGCACTGTCCTCTTTCTGCACAATTCTACTTCTCCAATTATTTGAATTCAAAAAGATTTTTTTTTTTAAAGAAATTGGGAAGTCAGACTTGGTGCGAAAAACTTGTTTCAAAATTCTCGAGGGGTCACAAAAATACTTAGGGGAGTCACACTTTATAACTGCTTGTATGTGTACTGAAAACCACACACACACACACACACACAAGTGCATTCTGACTGGCTCACACACATAAAAAACACAGAAAAAGAAATAGAAAATGGATAAGAGGTGCAATCAACAATGTTAATAAAAACTCTTAAGATTATCTAAACATTATCTATTTAGATTCGTGTTCCAATGTTAGTAAAGTGTTAAATAAAATGAATAAGTATGAATACCTACAGTATCAGGATTTTAACAGTGAAACTTGATATGTGGGATGTCCTCTGCAAAATTTACACAACGTGAGCCAGTTCTGTCAATACGGAAACATTTCAATATTTGACCATATTCCAGCTGCCTTGCAATGATCAGCAGTAGCCCGGTGACAATCAAGAGGCGAGTGATGAATATTCGTGGAACCTTTCATGAAACTATGTAAGGCAGGCTGGCCACTCTTACACTGTGGGCTACACATTCCTACGTGCATAATGGAGCCATTTTGATTATATGAACCGGTCATATTGCATTGATCGCCTGACGTTTGTTCCATTAGCTGGATGATTACCCGCAAGCCACAGGTGAACCGTCAATTTGTCTCTGAAACACCGAATTACATACAGTTTTTCCCCATGTTGTTCGCGCTTGGCCGAATCATGTGATCTTGTGGTCCAATCATAGACTCGGGTTGTCTAATTTGATCACTCTTGTTGATTTCAGCAGAGAAGAGTTCTAAAGCAGAAGTTGGTCATCGATTCAGAACATTCTAAAACGTCAAGGAAAGTTTACGATCGATTTCGATCAAGGTGGATCAGGTGAAAGTGCTTTTATGTGACGCACTGCTCGGAGTTGCAATGCGTCCAGGAGAAAATCTTTACGTTGTGGGTAATTTTGGCACGTTTCAATGACACACTGGACTGCATCAGACTGGGAATTTTATGCGTGGAGATGCGCATATACGCATAAGAATCATCACTGATCAGTTATTACTCACATGTTAAAACAGACACCAAGGTCTGATTCTGCTGCAGGAACCTGTCCCTGGATGTCTGCGACTGAGAGGACGCCGGCACACTGAAGCTCCCACAGGGGCTGACACTTGAGCTCCTTCCCTTGCCTGTGGGGCTAAGAGAGTTACCCCCCACCTTCAATCCGTGCTCCTGGGCCTTGTGGATAGCCAACAAAGACTGCTGGGTGAAACGACTGTCACAAATGTTGCACATGTGAACTGCCTCACTGTTCTTCCACACCGCCGAGGACAGCGCCGACGCCCCATGGGAGACAGCGAAGGCTGCGGAACTGCAGGGCTGACCGATTTACACGCTTCACTGCTGTGGGATGAGGGTCGAGGGGAGCGGGTCAAGGTCATGTTGCTCATGACGGAGATGGACGAATCAGCCTCCTCCTTGATGCTGATGTTGCTGATAGAGGCAGGGATCGGTGACAGCAGCACAGCCACGGCCGCCTTGGTGTCCGAGTCGGCATGTTCCGTCTGCATGTGTTGGTCCAGGAGGTACTCAATGTGGAAGGCCTGTTCGCACATGGGGCAGCGGAAGGGCTTGCTGTGGGTGGTCAGGTGACACTGCAGCTCCATCTCGCTGGTGAAACTCTCTCCGCGCAGAACAGGCAACGGTAAGGCTTGGCCAGGTGGAGGTGGTTCACTCTGACATGGACCTGACCACAAAAAAAGTTTGGTGATGGATCCACTGGAAAAAGACCAGCATAAGATAAGATAATGTTGCTTATTGCCCAGCCAACCACAAAGGGCCATATCAGGGCTGTCACCACGTAAAAAAAAAAAGACCAGCATATTACTGAATTTGACAAATATGGTGTAAGGAGATTTGAAGCCATTTACCTCCTGATTTTTTTCTTTTCTGCAATTAAATTACATTCAAATAATGTGTATACAGAGCCACTGAACTTTTTCTTACCACTGCGCAATTTATCTTAGTTATTTTGCTCATTCAAATCCACAAGCAGTCCTATTCATTTTTACTAACTCAATGACTTGTTTGATTAGGTAAAAGCTCACTTCTTATCCTGTACTCCTTATGCCAACTGACTTCCAGTGACAACCATCTTTTCCCTCAAGATGTTTTCAAGCTTTTTACACAGGATTTTTTACAATACCTTATTTTCGACCATCCCCAAACATCTCATCCCCTCCCCTTGAAAAAAAAAAAAAGTACAAACAAAATAAAAGACACAAATAAAATCCACACATCTGAAAAAAAAATAAAAATATCTAACATTCCAGACATTTCATGCAGGTACAATCATTGACATAAAGCCAATACTTAAAGAAAGCCTGCTTGAATCAAGCACTTTGAATAATCGCTGTGGCCATCTCAGCCAGAGTGCTGAGTAATACGGCATTCAATACATGTTTGGTAATCAAGGAACCACAAGTTGTGCAAGATACAAGCTGTCAAATCAGTTCTTTTCAAATGAGTAGAACCTCAAATACAGTGACACCTCAAAGAGGAACAGGACAATGACATTCCCTCTCATGCATTCAACATTTCATGAAATCTTTAATTTAACCCGTTCAGTGCCTAATTTGACGAGATAACTCGACAGCAAGGGCGTGTGTACTCTTCGCTGCCATGGCCATCAAGTATATTCGTTATGGGGAAGTCTGGAATATTCCTCATTATATATTTATACTGCTTACAAAACAAAGTATATTTTCAGAGAGGTGAAGTCTCTAGATTCTATTGATAGTAATCTCATTTTCGTCAGTGAGAAAGTCAGTAGATTTTTTTTTTTCTATTTTTTTTTTTTTTTTTTTTGCTGTCCCAACCTCTGCGCCACCTCAGAGGCAGTGCACGCACACCGTTCATTCCGACACCCCGTCCACAGCCACAGCCCAGTCAGCCCCGCCGCAGCCCGGCACCGGCAATCCACAGGGAACAGTCAATGTCAAGTCATCAAGAGGCAACCCACCAGAGGAGACACTGCACTGCTGCCGAGTCACTTCAGTGGTGTTCAGTGGTGCCTATTCTGATCTAACATACGCAGGACACCACCTACTAAGCCCCATACTGACGACAATAATTGCTTAGTCGCAGAGCCGGCATGAGTGAGCTCTCCCTCCGGAAGGCGCCACCACATCGGTCCAGCGACAGCCCCCATGGACTCACCGATACCGGTGACCCCGACGGAACCAAACCAAGGCCACAGATGTGGAGAGGACATCGAATTTGGTCACACCGAGAGCAGGGCATGAAGGGCCACAGAATTTGAGACATGTTTTTTTTTAATGCTGATCGATGAGAATGAGGATGATTAAGTTGATGCTACAGATTTCCATTTCAGTCTGAGACTACATGACAGGGCTGTGCTCTACGCTTCCTTTCATAATATATCCTGGCGTCAACCAGGCCTGAGAGATACAGGCACCTGCAGTGTTGGTCAAGAAATTTGAGCAACACTTTCAGAAATTCATCCATTAAGTGGATGAAGCTCAACTGTGTGGTTTCAGTCTTCCCAACTGAGTCCACTTCAACTCAACTCTGGGTAGGAGCCGGTCGGGGCAGAAAAACCCACATGACTTCTGATGGGATTCGAACCCACGACTCCCAGCTGGGAGTCTGCGACGCTAACCACTTCGCCACGGCGGCTGGTCAAGTAGATTTTTTTTTTTAAATATGTACTTGTTTTTTTGGAAAAAAAAAACCCCCTGGCAAACAGGATTTAACTAAGGTGCACCCACTTGCAGTCCTGGGAATCCCGAGACAGATTTGTAGCACTTCATTCTGTTTGACCATCTTTAGATGGTTTGGTGGAACCTGAATTATGTTCAAATGGACCAAGTGAGAGCTCCAAAAAACAAATCAAATCCATTTATACTGCAATGCACACGGTTTTAGGAATTAACAGTGGCCCATTCACAAAACAGAAGCTTGTCAAGTGTCTGAACTCTTTGAAAGTAACTTTTAGTCACTGTATTGTTTCTGCAAATTTAACACCCAGAAACAACTGTGGAATTTGGCTAGTGAGTCATCCGGTATGGTGTTGAATATCTGGCAACAAACAGTTGAATGCCCCACCGGACTGCTCTTTTGAAGGTTCATCATAAATTTAAGTTTGTTTCAAACCCGGGTGACAGCAGGCAAATACTGAAACAAGAGCGAAGACCAAATTACTACACCCCGCAAAACAAAGTAATAAACAAATCACAAAATGACAGCTGCATCTCTGAAAAAAAATAATCCAGGACAAACGCTGTTCCTTCACTCACCTGCCACTCCATCTCAGACCTGAAGATGTTGGGACACTGCGTGCACTTGAACAGCTTGCATTCGTTGCTGTGCTTGATGGCGAAGTGCACCTGGATGTTCACCTTGGAGTCAAAGATCTCTTTGCACAGGGCACACCTGGACAAAAAGAACCTGGTGAAGACCTGTGTTCTCATGCCACATACCTGCTGCAAGTAACAGGCTTCTGGGGTGAATGCTGACTGACAACTTTTTGTATGAGCAACAATATGCCAGTCATGACTGTCTGACGACAATTACACAATGAAAGGACCATCTGGCTACAATATCTTTATGAAAAGCATGTGTATGTTGATTAGCTTGATGATGGTTATCTGTTCACACCTGTAACATATCCTACAGAAGAGTTCAAAGTAACTGGAACATTTGAAATAGCATATACACTCACTAATGTGAAACTGCTCAAAACATTCACACTTATACATCTACTTCTGTCCGTGAAAAAGTGACAAGACAAACTCAAAAAGACCAACTGACACACAAATTCATATCTAGCATAAAGCAGCACACAACAGATGCACACACACCATCAACATCCATTAAATATAAAGAAAAGTAATCTTAATATGTAATTATCGCACAATGACCGTACAAATCCTCATGCACAACACAAAGTCCCCCCCAGCACCCACCCCTCAGTCCTCACCTGTACAGGTGATGGGCGTGGATGTCCATCAGATGCTTCTGCAGTTCATCAGGCTTAGAAAAGAGCTTCATGCAGCTGGTGCAGCCATACTCAGTGGCCAGACACAGGTAGTGCAGGGACAGGTGGGCCTCCAGCTGCTCCTGACTGCCCAGCTGCTGCCCGCACTTCTTGCAGCTGAACTTGGCCAGGGCGGCGTCCAGGTGAAGCTTCATGTGGGCCTGGAAGTTGCCAGCTCATGGAAGGTGGCGTTGCACTCGTCGCACGTGATGCTGTCTGCTGGTGCCACAGCCGATGACGTCCTTGTGGAGGGTGCGGGATGAGTGGAATCTGCGGTGGGAGTTGCAGAGGCTGATGACACTGGACGAGGTTTTGTCCTGGAAGCGCTTTGCTTGTTCTCCTTGTTGCCTTTGTTCATTGGTTTTCGGCCACGGGTTTTGCCGGGTTTCTTCTCCATGGGGCTCCATGCACGGACACCATGTGCTCTTCCAGCTGTCGTGCGGTGGGAAAGGTCAGAGAGCACTGTCCGCAGAAGGCGGAGTCTATCCCGCTAGGATGCCCGCCCTCGTTTGCCTCTGGGTAGCTGTGGGAGAGTGATTTGTGTTTGGCCAGGGCCTCAATGCTGGGGAACTGGTTATTGCACAGACTGCAGGGGTACTTGATGCCAATGCCTGGGTGGTTGCGATGAACGACGTTCATGTGATCATGGAGGCTGTACAGGTTCGGGTAAGGGGCATTGCAGTAGTTGCAGGTGTATATTTCATTGGACTTGACAGAATGCACGCTCTGCATGTGCAGTTCTAGAACCTCCAACGAGTCAAAACTGTCGCTGAGACAATACGGACAGACCAGAGCTTGAGGGGTCTTGGGTAACCTAGACCCACCAGGGGAAAGCTCTGCCACAGAGGTGGATCGTTTTGGAGTGTGGGAACGGGTCCCTTCCTTCTTTGGAGATGTCTGTAGCAAGTCTTTACCCCCTCTGACTAGAGCTGCATGGTCAAGGTCAGTGGTCAATGTCAGGCTGGTGGCCGTGTGGGTCATGAGATGGTGGCAGAGCGATATGGTGTCAGCAAAGTCGAGAGAGCACATGGGGCACTTGAGGAGAAGGGCCGAGGGGTCAAGGTCCATGGAGGAGTGGTAATGAAGATGCTCCATGTGGGTGTCCAGGGCATCCTGACTGGTGAACTGCTGCCCACACAGGTCACAAGACAGCTTCTCCACCTGCAAGATAGCACATACAGAATAGTCATCTGCCTCATAGGTAAGAACTCATTGACTTTATTAAAGTCCAGCACAATCCAGCACGCACTTTCCCCAGATAATGTAATCTTGTTAAGAGGTACACTCATTTAAAACACCTAAGAATAAACTTTGCTGAGACACACAAGTGCACACATACACCATTCAGTTCTGACATATACATGCAACATAGCTCATTCTCTCTTCCTTGCATAATACAGCTCCACTCAAATCAATTATCCACACACATTATTGAATTCTTATTTAAAATTCCTTTCTTTTTCCCCTAAATCTATGTGTCCTCACCACTTCTCACCTAATTTCACCCCCCCCCCCCCCCCCCACCCCCAATTTTCTGTTTGATCAGATAAACCTATCCCCTTAAAAAATATATAAATATATAGATATAGATAATATAAAAGCCTACTGAATATATATGTGGCTATCTTGCCAGTCGATTTCCCAGTCTTCAGCCACAAAGATTTTAACATCTCAAATGGGAGAAAGCGTGTGTGGTCACACACAAAAAAAAAAAGATAAAAGAAGAAGAAGGAAGGAAGAAAAGAAGAAAAAGAAATAGAAAAAAATAGAAAAGACAAGCAACCAGAAGAAAGAAAACCAAGAAAGAAAAAGGAAGGGAAGAAGAAAAAAAACCAGGAAGACATAAAGAAAAATGAAAAGAAAATGAAATCATAGAAAAAGGACGAGAGAAGCAAAGACTGAAGAGAAGAGAACAGAAGGCAGGAGAAAAAAAGAATGGAAGGTAAGATGAAAGAAAACAGAAAGGTGCCTGTTTCCCCAAAGCTGGAGTATGGCTGCCTTAATGGCGGAATAAGAAACAGTCATACACACAAAACTCCACTCCCTTTGTTGGATAGATGGGATTAATCCTTGCCTGTCTATACAGGGAGTGTCCGCAGTAGCATCAGCCTGCGTACACAGAAAAAGAAAGAAAAAAAAAAAAAGGTGCCTGCAATGAAAGACAGAAAGAAGAGAACAAATAGAGGGAGGATAGAAAGAATGGGGGGGAACAAGAAAAGGAGGTGAGTTACAAACCAGCCTACCTTGATGACAGCGGTGTGAATGGACATGTGCTCCTGCAGAAGCTGCATGGTCTCAAAGCTCTGCCCACACTGGTTGCAGGCCAGGGGGTCAGCGATGGGCAGTGGGCCGTGCCCTCCAGATCCTTGTGGGAGACAAGATGACTGGTCAGCGAGACGGCCGAAGAGAAACCGACTGACACAGGGGGCACTGGTACGGCTTGCTGGATTCGTGTCTCCGCATGTGGGCCTTCAGTGCCTCCTTCCTGAGAAAAGCAAACAGGACGGAATAATCGCAGACGGGCAGTATGAAAATGAGTAACAATGCATAGACAAGTTTGGCTTTTACTTCATATCTAGACACTGAAGCAGGATAAAAGTGTTCAACATTTTGTGACCCTTCTGCTCTGCTCTCATGGTTATCTCAGTGTCAATTTCCTCTTCATATTGATGCCCTTGGACAGTTTATGTCAAGGTCACTGATGTTGGCAGGTTCATGGGCACTGTCTTGGACCGACGAGTTAAATGCCCTCCAGAAGGGGGAAACACATTTCACGCTGGCTCTGAAAATAATTGGGTTATTGTTGCAAGCAGCAGAGGTCTGAGAAGGTAGTGTCCCTGTGTATGTTGAATCTGAATAAGCACCACTGAATACCACCAAAGTGACTCGGTAGCAGCGCAGTCTCCTCTCCTCTGGTTGGCTGCCTCAAGGCGACTTGACAGTGACTGTCCTTGTCAATTGCTGGCGTTGGAGCTTCAATGGGACAAGCTAGGGTGTGACCGTGAACATGGAGCCACAACAACCAGTGTGGGTCTTTTGTAACTGTAGCAGCAAAGTAGATAACACAGCAGGGGAAAAACAAAAATCTTAAACATTTTACTACCAAGTTTTCATGACATAACACTACTAAATTACCATGTAAGTTTTTTTTTTGAGTATCAGACCAACTTATGAAACTTGACTATTTGTTTTCTTTCTCTTTTTTTTCCCTTTTGTTAAATTGAAAGTCTGAAATACACCAATTTTTGTTGAAAGATCAAGTGCAGAATGTAGTTTACTGTAGTTTGTGTCAAGTGTCTGCATTTTGCTGATGGTTATAGCTAATCTTTGTGATCAGTGGTCATTCGTCTGCACTTATAAGATCCCACCATCTGTCTAACCACTGACTCTGACTCATGATATCATGGTCACCTAAATCATTGCCAATTCAGGTCAGTTCAGTCTGAAACACACCTCTACAGCTGTACACTGTGCAAACTGTCAGTTATCAACACTGTAAGAGGGGCTTGGAAGGAAGGTGGAGTTTTGCACGTTTTGGATCACAGCAGAGCCCCTGGACACCACTCAAGTGACTTTGTAGTAGTGTGGTGTTGTCCTGGAGGAGGCTGCCTCGTAAGAACATGAGCTCAGCTGCTCCTTTTGTGGACTGTGGGGCAGTGGATGCCACAGGATGATCTGAGTGTGGCTGTGTTTGGCACTGATAGAATGAGCAGCAATGGGAGTTACACCAGACAGGAGCATACAAGATGAATCCCCCCCCCCCCCCCCCACACACACACGCACGCACGCATGCACTCAAGACAACATACTATAGTCTACTCTGATGTCCGAGTTATCATCATTGTTTTTACAGTGCTTGGGCAGCTAAATAATACACAGCCATATTAAATGGACTATCCTTACCGCTGTCACTTATTGTTGTTGCCCATCACTTTCAATATAAAAAGTGAAAAAAAAAAACAAAAAAACTCCAAAGCCTTTCTGACTCCTTATGAAGCACACTGCAACAGAGCTGGAGCTAACAGATCACAAAGCTGGATGTTAATATTGGTTCCATATTTCCCAAACGACCTTCTATGAAACAAAATGTAGCTACCCTCTATGAACACACATGGGTGGATGAGGAGTTAGAACCAGCAGACCTGATGATAACTGGTTTAAAGGGCAATCAATGAATTTTTTTTTGTTTTTTTTTTTTTTTTTTTTTGTTTGTTTGTTTGTTTGGGGGGGGGGGGGGGGGGGGGGGTTGGGGGTTGGGCTGCTGTACCATGTCACGATCACTTTCTGCTGTTAAAATGGAACCACACAGAATATTTATCTACTATGTTAAAGCAGCAGCTGGGAATGCACAATTTTTGTTTGATAAAGATGATTTTATTATTTTGTTTGTTAATTTGTCATTTTTTTAACCTTTATACTGTAACTTTCACAAACCAGAAAAGAGCCATGATCATGTAGGCTTCGGTAAAACTGTTGTTTGTCTGCCTTTTTGTACTCCCAGTTCTTATAGAACAGGAAGTACTTTACAATGGGAACGAAGAAATGCTGTCCGACGAACAATTCCCAGAATCACTGAGTAATGTATTGAATGTCTGAATGTGTTAGTAACCCGCAAACTCTCTGTAAAAATAATAATCATAATAATAGTAAACATTTTTCTTTCAAAAAAGATGAAAAAAGGAAGAAGAAAAAATTCAACTTTTTCAAGCCATCCTGAATCACTACCGCGGAGCACAAACTAGGCTGGCAGCAGGGCAGGTGACCCAGGCTGAAATCCTCATGGGCGGAAATGGTTAAAAACAATTACGCAGTGAATCAAGGTTACGGGAACTTTTTTCCCCTGTTACTCTCTTTTTTTCTTCTTTTTCTTTATGTTCTTTTTTCATTCATTGAAGATACGATGCTTTTTTTTGTCCTTTTTTTTTTAAGAGGGGGAGGGAATGTTGCTTGGAAAAAAGAAAAAAAAAAAAGGAGGAAATATTTTCTTTCGCCAGCAATTAAATACAAAGAGGGAAAAAAAAAAGGCTAACACCAGTTTCCTGCTAAAATCTCTGGTACTAATGTCCACAAGCTATTTGGAGAGAAACTGCTTCCTGCATGTGCTGCAGTTGGCAACCAAAGATGGCAAGCCTCAAGAGTCCTCCCTGGAGGCCACACTTACAGCTTCCTCTCCTGCTGTTACACATCCTACCACCCTGATGGAAAACCCAAGAAGAAGCGGTGCACTCTTTAGAGTTACTCAAAGTCCCCAGCTTCTCCCACCCTACCCAACACCCCTTTTTTTCCTACTTAGGTGTGGAAGAGAGAGAGAAAAAAGAGGGAGGGTGTGTGTGTGTGTGTGTGTGTGTGTGTGTGTGTGTGTGAGAGAGAGAGTGAGAGAGAGAGAGAGAGAGAGAGAGAGAGAGAGAGAGAGAGAGAGAGAGAAGAAGAAGAAGAAGAAGAAAAAAGAAGAAGAAGAAGAGGAAGCAAAAGAGAAAAAGAAAGACGAAGGAGAAGAAGACGAAGGAGGGAGGAGGAGAAGAAGAAGAAGAAGAAGAAGAAGAAATACGGTCAAAACATACTTCTTTTTTTTTTCAGAGATGTCCACTTCCGGGGTTCGAGCTGTGTGAAAAGACTCAAAGAAAGAAGTACGCTGTTAGTGAGAACCAGTACGCTTATATCCTGGTGGAGGTCTTTTTTTTTTTTTTTTTTTTCTTGTTTTACAGTGTTCAGATCTTCCAGAAAATTTCTAGTATTTGTATGGTTGAAATGACAAAATGCAGGAAAACCATTAATGAAGAGTATGGCCTAGTGAGTATATTTCTTGTCGACATTTTTTTTTTTTTTTCTTTTCTCATTGAAAAAGTCACCTTGACCGATGGCTTCAGTGGTCTGCCTGAGCCTTTTGCCTTCTTCACGTTTGCTGAACTGTTGTGGAAAAATCAAGCTGGCCAATTCACCAGTTTTACCTACTTTAGTTACTTCAAAGCCCAGTCGGTTGCTTTCAACACACAAGACATCCCCCTCAAAAGGTTCATGGTCCAACTTCCCACAGTGTGTGCACCTGTCCCAAAGAGATTTTTCCCTGGTCTTTGAGACCAAACAAACTTGCCGACCAGCCAGGGTATATTTCTGTCCAGCCAGGGTATATTTCTGACCAGCCAGGGTATATTTCTGTCTTCTTCTTGTGTCTCGTGACTTACAGCCCATAACGACTAAAACCATATGTACGCTAAAACGATGTTCAATCAGTATTCATGAACAAAATCCGACGACCAAAAACAGTTCTGATAGCAAATGTATGCTACACAAATGTCTGATGAAGACACGTTTACTGAAAATTTGCTTGTCTGTTTTGTACTGTACATAAAATCTGCATCATCTTACACTTTATTTTGTGTGTGTTTAGTTTGTATTTCGACTTTCTTTAAATCAGTTCAGAAGTTTTGTGTTGATCATCTGAACTTATCTTTGTCTGTCTTTTGACCAGAATCCACCCCATGAATCCACACTAAAATCTCATGGTTCATGGTTCAGCCACATTCTGT
>JADBJO010002390.1:305000-312500 GCA_016801955.1 Conus betulinus
AAAATAAGGGATATTTACCATCTTTGATCGTTTCTCACAATATCATTCAGTCTAGGAATAACAAGAAGCAGTGACTGTATGTAGTCTACTGCTTCCATTTGAAAGGCATAAACAAACTTTCTTTCCCTCTACACTCTGCAGGAGGAAAGGACGGTTCTTGAAGACAGATACGAGGACAGAAGTCAACGAGACCTGCATCCAGTCATGGAAACTTTATTTGATCTAAAATATACTAAAACCACTGTCGAACTGACAGTGTCAGCTGGGTCAAGGGTTGCCTGAATATTCCTTCCTTCCATTTAAACTCTGCAGAAGAATATTTTCAAATCATCACCGGGGAAAAAAAAAAAAAAAGAGTAAGAATTTGTGCATTTTCCATACACACTTGGCATGATCAACAAATTGATGTGCTCAATGAGTCATGAAGTCCAGTGAGTGTACTCACTGTAACATGTAGATTTTCGTTGGTTTGCAGCTTCTTGATCTTTGTAGCAAGTGCAGACAACAAGGAGGGAAGACTAAAGAATGAAGGAGAGAGATCCTCAAAGAACGATAAGAAGGTACAGAGAGCAATAACTTGTGTACTGTCATGGAAGCTTCATTTGATTTTTAAAAATACAAACAATAACAACAAAATGATAACTGCCACTCTGACAGAGCATTAACGGGCCTAAGGTTGCCTGAGTATTCATTCCTTTAAAACACTGCAGAAGTATCAAACTCACAAATGAAGGAAAAAGAATTTGTGCATTTTCTTTAGAAATTGACAGATCTAATCTTGGTCACCTGTGTATATAAAACCATTTTGGAATCAGCAACTGTACTCAGATGCTCTAGTCATTCCTGTCTGTTCAGCAAATTTTACATGACCCCTGAAGGATCAAATCTGAACCCTTTTCACTACTGAAATGGTCATAGAATCATCTTCAAAAATCAAAAAACTCATGATCACGAGCAGAAAGACAGGGAACATACACCCCCACTCCCCTTTATCCCCCCTTCCTCCCCTTTTCACATCATAATAAAACAGACTGCCTTTGCCATTCTCGTTCTCTCATCTCCGCCCTCTGCCCTCACCCATTCCTGCTGCCCTTTTTACATCTCCACTTTCTGTCTCTCTCACTCTTCCTGTGTGACGAAATGCCAGTTTTAGTGATCAAAACTATGATGAGAACTGTGGGGAGCCAGCTGGCTTTGGGAGTAAGCTGGTGACCAGAAATGAAACCTGAGCAAAGCAAAAATGGCAGAAATTTCTGTAAAAAGTGAGGGAGGGATGTGGAAAGAGGGGACAGGACAGTGAACACTTCCGCCATACCATCAGGTACAATTTTCACCATTCTTAACCGACTTTCCTAGGACAATGCTCGAGTCCAACTTGATTGTATATCTCTTTTTCTTTCTTTCTTTTTTTTTTTTTCTTCTTCTTTTTTTTTTGAGGGAGGGGCTAGGTGGTGGTGGGGGTGGATACTAACCCTAAAAAAACAAAATTGGAAATCTGCTGAAAAGGGGGAAAAAAAAAAAAAAAAAAAATGTCATGACTGGTTGACTCTTGTTCCCTAGTTCAGGCTTGATTCCTGCTTAATCTACGACAGCAAGGTTGGAAAAAAAAAAACGTCTCTTCCAGCTTAACAACTCCGCTGACTTCTCTCCTGTGCTACTCCTTTTGAAGAGACTAAAATGTGAGGTCCTGTGCATGACTGCATACGTAGAAGAACTTGCATGCACATAAAATCTCACTGCACCTTCTGGTGCACAGTATATCATTCTTCGCCAGTAGGACAGACGACACAAAAATAAACACACATGCAAGCTGGTAGTGCCATGTTTAGACATCATCTCAGAAGATGGATTGTGGCTGCTTTCATGGTGGGATTAAGCATCCCTGCATATGAACAAAATCTCGCTAATGGTGAACTTCAGGATTCTAGCTGAGGGGGGTGAGGACAGACGGGCACAGAACAGTGAACACTAATCCACATTTTTTCGATTTCTTTGCTGTTCCATATGCTGAGTGACATATTTGCACTCTGCTGTGCTTCTGAATGTGTGTGCGTGTGTGCGTGTGTGTGTGTGTGTGTGTGTGTGTGTGTGTGTGTGTGTGTGTGTGTGTGTGTGTGTGTGTGTGTGTGTGTGTCTGTGTGCACGCGCTTGTGCGCACATACGTGTGTAGTGTGTGTACGTATGATATGTGGGATGACTGACTGATTTTTCTCTCTCTCTTTCTCTCCCATGCTCTGTCTGTCTGCTTGTTTGTCTCGCTCTTTCTCTCTCCCTCCTCCTCCTCTCTGTCTCTCTCCCTCCCTCCCTCTCTCTTACACACACACACACACACACATACACTCTCTCTCTAAGTCTGTGTTTCTCTCTCTCTGATATGTGCGTGCGTGTGTGCATGTGTGTGTGCATGTGTGTGCTAGCTCGTGTGCAGTAAATACAAGTGGGCTAGGAAAGATACAGTGTTGGGCTTAACCCAGATGAAAATCGGTTCCTATCAGTTCTAGAACATTAGCTTTTGATTGGGTCATCACACACTAAGATTTACTGAAATTGCGCCAAGCTTCGACCTTCTTCTCTACCAGAGCATGCACACACACACACTCATACACATGCATGTGTGCACACACACAACAGACAGAGAGCACGTGTGTGTGTGTGTGTGTGTGTGTGTGTGTGTGTGTGTGTGTGTGTGTGTGTGTGAGAGAGAGAGAGAGAAAGTGCCAGCCAGAAAGAAAGAGAGAGAGAACACAGCGAGACAGAGGGACAGCTCCCAGTTGTAGACAGGTAAAGCAAGAGAAAGAAAAAAAAAATTAGTCACTCATCCCTTATGTAAAAACATCAACTAATAATAATTTTCTTTACCCAGATATATATTTTTTTTTTTTAATCAGAAAGATACCTGAGTAATACAATGATGAAACCAGCGACCGATAATTGTTATTGCTCGTCGTCACCACTTTAGCACTCTAAAAACATTCTGTAGCTCATTTTTCACACACACACACACACACACACACACTCACACAAAAGTGCACACACACAAGTGCACAGACACAGAGACACATGCACACATACACACACACAGAGATCTGGTCACATAATATAATAGATCATAAATCCATTGCATCTGAGAGTGAATTCTCATTATTTCTTTTCATCCCTGCATAACCATGTTTGTGACCTTATCACTCATCATTAACTCTGTCTTGACCACATGCACGTTTTCATATTAGTCTCAATGCTGCTCAGGGAATCCTTACTCCTTGGTATCAAGCACGGGTGGCTCCTACGCAAGGATGGATGTGTTGTGGACTTGAAACTGTAGGAAGACTGGAACCACTTAGGTCGAGTTTCTTCAACTTATGTCCGTGAGACATCACTCTTCAAATTTCCTGTCAGCACATTTATGCAAAAGCTACGGCACCAAAACTTGGTGAAAAGATGATGTGTGGTTGAAGGATGAACCCATTAAATTTTTTCATTTCATTTATCTGTTTATTTATTTATTTTTCTTTTTTTTTGTTGCTTTCCCACCTGCTGTGCCACCTCAGAGGCATTGCACCCACACCACTCATTCCAACTCTTCATCCACAGCTACAGCCTGGCCCAACCTGCCACAGCCCCAGCAATCCGCAGGGAGCAGTCATGTCAAGTAGCAACATGGCAACCCACCAGAGGAGACACTGCACTGCTGCTGAGTCGCTTCGGTGGTGTTCAGTGGTGAGTGCTCTGACCCAACATATGCAGGACACCACCTACTAAACCCCCTAATGATGAGAACAGTAACTTGCTTAGTCACAGAGCCAGAGTGTGCGAGCTCTCCCTCCAGAGGGTACCACCATGTCGAACCATTAAATTTTGTGGTAGGATCATGTTGTGGATCTGGGTCAAAGAGTGGATCCAAGATCCATTCAACCTTTGCGGAGATCTGTGCTTTCCTCATGTGCCCTTCTAGTGTACACAGTACAAGGGAAACAGAGCAATCAACAGGACTGCTGAGTTAAAAATCAAATAAACATACACTCCTCTTTAAAAGCAAACAAAATCAACAACAAAAAAAGCAAAAATTTCAAAGACAGAAAAGAAAGAAACACACTGACACACAAGACTACCTGAGAAAAACGAGGGGCATCAAAGTGGCAAAACTTACCTGTCAAACATGGCGTCGCACTGGGCACACTTCAGTTTGCGGTCACTGGCATGAAGCTTCATGTGCCGATCACGGTGGCGTTTTTTTTTTCGCGAAACAAACGTTGGCAATGATCACAGCTATATACGGTAGCTGGTCACTGTGCACCTGCAACAGAGTCAACGGACTGAAATATTCCTTCAACTCTTTTGTTCCTTCTTTGTTTTGATTTTGTTTTTCTTGTTTGTTTCTGTTTTTTTTCCGTTTTTTTTTTTTTTTTTTTTTGTCTCAGATTTTGCTTTCTTCTGGTCAGTTATTTTAGTAATTCAGATTTGAAAAAAAAATTCTTAATTTTTAAGTTTCACTTATGGTTCCACTTTTTTTTTTTTTTGGGGGGGGGGGGGGGGGTCTATTCATTCAATTTCAGTTTACTTATTTGATGCTAACTATCCTTCAATCTTTACAGTGAGTTGTCACTCCACTTTCTGTTTATTTTTCTTTTTTTTTAGGGGTGGGGGTGGGGGGTGGTTGGGAGGGGTATCTATTCATTCAATTTCATCAATTTACTTATCTGATGATAACTATCCTTCAATCTTTACGGTAGTCCTGAAGACAGACATCAAATAATTCACCGTAAAAATTACGCTACTTCCAGAGACAATGAAAAAAATCTCAAATCAATTACAAGAAGAAAAGCAGTAGTTTTCTTTTCATTACAATTCTGCATTCCCAATTGTCTTCAGTGCTGTCTCAGTACCTCAACCTTCACATCATTACTTCTGACTCTGGAGCACAATATGAAATCTAAGTCTAATCTGACATGTAATTCTGGCAACAGCAGCAGTCAATGTTGGGCAAAGTCTTGTTGCACAAAATTTCAAGTTCACAGAGACCCTACATGGCTGCTAAAACTTCTGACAGGGACAAAAAAAAAAAAAAAAAAAAACTGCTGCTGGTTCAGGTACAAAATCTTGTCACAACACAATCCTCAACTGAAAAAAAAAATGCCTACAGGATTGAGATGCTGCCACATCACAACAGATTGAAACACTTTTAATGTACACATGGTAATCCCTGTGACAATTCTCTCCCCCTTTGATGGCGTTTGATGGCGTTAAGTACAGTGACTGTTGGGAACTCACAGACCCAGACATTCCCTACTATGCCCCCCTGGTGGTGACAATAATTGTTTAGTCTCTGAGCCAGACTAAGACCACTAAGACCAGTATTCCCACCCCCTTCCTTGCCCCCCCGTTCCCTCCTCCCCGGGGATTGCTGATTCGCTGTCACCCCCTCCTCTTCACGCCTTCCCCACCCTGACAAATTGTGAACCCGCTGACTCCAAAACTAGAAAAAAAAAAAACCTTGTAAACTTAGTTCGACTGTAATAAGTACTGGAGACCTCAAAGTGACAAGAAAAAAGAAAAGAAAAAGAAAAAAGAGAAGAGACGATCTGTTGTGGCAGACGTTTAAGTGGTACAGACGTCAAAACAGTACTGCAGTCATGATGCTTTAACAGAATTTTGTTTTGATCGCATCACTATGCATACCAATACCATGCATATACAATTCAAGACGGCGAGCACATATCTGTATCAAGCATACAAGCTGTACATACATGATTGTCTGCTTACATACAAGCGGGTGCATATGAAGTCACAAACATACACATACATCATACAGAGTCAGAGAGAGAGAGAGAGAGAGAGAGAGAGAGGAGAGAGAGAGAGAGAGGGGGAGGGGAGGAGGAGGAGGGAGGGGGGAGGGAGTTCGAGAGAGAGAGAGAGAGAGAGAGAGAGAGAGCAGACAGAGAGACAAAGAGAGACAGAGATAGGCTACAGGTGGAGTGTGAGAGGGAGGGGGTTGAAAAGAGAGAGAGAGGGGGGGGGGAGGGGTGATAGAAGAGGAAGTGGAGACACAGACAGACAGTGATGAGAGAGAGAGAGATTAATACAGAGGCATACACTAACAGAAAACAAAGACACAAAAAGAAAGTGTCTGAGATTAAAGAAAAGCTAAAAGAGGGATGGATGACATGGTGTGGCTGATTCGGGAGAGAGACAGGGAGGAGGGAAGAGGGAGAGAGAGGGGGCAAAAGAAAAAAGGGAGACAAAAACGTGGGCAAGGAAAGAGAGACAGACTGAGAGTATTGATTGATCTGTAATACCCAAAGATGAAGATTTTAGGTCAGAGTCTCGTGTTACAATCTGTCCTTGTCATTCACATATCAATGCAATATATGTATTACCCACACAAACAAATTAATATGAAGGCACAAGAAACATACATGTACCACCAGGGAATCTCCAAAATCAATAATGAAATCAGAAAAATGAGGCAGAGGATGGAAACATGGCATAGGAATAGTTAAAGAGATAGAAACACAGAGTGAACAAACAATGTGCACAAAGCTCCAAACAGAACATATGTGACTCGTTCTCACAAATGGTGGCCGAAGTTGCTAGCCCTGAATCACATAACTGTCTTGAAAAAGATGTTCTGAGTCCATACAGAGGGAGCTGAGATTTCCAGTTCATTAGATTCTGTAAATTTTAATCATTAATGCTTACTGAATCTTAAAAATAGAAAATTTTCAAATTCACCAACACTGATTCTCAATACCTTTCTTGAACTGTTGCACAATTCAAAACATGGGACATACCCCCCTCTACACACACACACACACACACACACACACCACACACACACGATTCGTGAGAACAGATCATATAATGAGAGCAGATCCACTACTAAGATTTGACAGAATATTCAAAGCAACAAAAATAGAACATGGCCTGGTAAAGATAAAGAGGGAAGAAGACAAGATAGAAAGAGAGCGAACAGCGTGGAGAGCTTTTTCAGACAATATAAAATGAAGTGAATAGTTCAGAGATTACTTTCTGACACTCTTAAAAAAAAGAATTATTAGTATGCTTTAGAAAGTATTTGTACACACACACACACACAGAGTACAGGTCACAGCAGTAAACACTGAGCACTCCATTAACCAGAAGACAAGAGATATTTTTCTTTAATTAAACATGCCAGATGTTAAAGCTTTAATAAAGGATAAAACTGCCTAAATATCAACAGCATTATTTGGCAGAGATTTCCAAACAGTGGGAGCTAATAAACAGACCATCCACAGTAAAGTTTAGACCTGATTTTGGCAACCTAAGAGAGTTTAAGTGTCAGCTGAGAAACTTGAACTCGTTGAAGCATACTGAGGGGGGACAAACAGAAAATTTTGACAGAGGCCAAAAAACAAATGAATCAACAAAGGTGTACAGCAAACAGATGACTTAGTATCCAATACATTCCCTGCCCTTTTGTGAACCAAAAAGGAAGACAGAAGGTATGGGCAAAAATAGAGT
>JADBJO010002390.1:317500-318912 GCA_016801955.1 Conus betulinus
GTGCGTATATGTACATGTGTGTGGTGTGTGTGCAATTGTGTGTGTGCGTCTGTGCGCGCATGTGCACATGCGTCCGTTATGTATATGCATGCACGGCATGCATGTGTGTGCATGCATCATTGTTGGATGATCACATCCGCATGCAAAAAGTGTACATGTGCTACAGTCCTCCTCCCCACACACCCACCCCACCCCACCCCACCTCACCCCTCATCTCTTTACTCTCAACACTACAGCACAAGCAGCAGAGCAAGGAACAGGAAGGAAACTGGGGACATCCCCCATAGCTGAGACAGCTCATCCAGCATTCCGTGCCAGGAAAGAGAAGAAGAGGAAAGGGAGGTCGAGCATCCCCTGGGGGAGTCCCCCCCTGCTGCCAACAAAAGCTGCAGCAACAAAGGTCCCACCACCAGGGGAGTCATAAGAGGGTGGGGAAGGGGTGGCGGAGGGGGGGGGGGGAGGGGGGGGGGGGGAGGCAGGGCCACTCCCACCAAAGGAGAGTGGTGGGGGTGGGAAGAGAGCGAGGAGGAGCTGCAGGGAGGAGAAGAAGAGGAAGGGTGTGAGGCAGTCAGTTGTCCAAGTCCCAGCCCTCCCCTTGGGTAAAAAAAGAAGATGACTAGAGGGAGGGTGGGGTAGGGAAAGAGGATGGGTATAGAGAACGGTGAGTGGTGGAAGGTGGTGGGAATGAGGAAGGACGGGGGGTTGGGGTGGGGGTGGGGGGGTGGGAGAGAGCGAGACAACATTAGGGTGAGGGAGTGAAGTCTGGGTGCAGTGCGCTCCCCTGTGTCCCAAACTGACAAAAGTATAATGCTGAAATTCACTGTGCGCAGGGAGTCTGGTTCTCAAAGGACCTGACTGCCGTACACACAAACGCTGGTGAACCACACAAAGAAAAAAACACACCAAATCATGGTGCAACAAAACATGGCCTTGTAGAATGAAGCCTTCTAATTGTTTTGAAAACAACAATACACACAAACAGTACACACACACACACACCACACACACACACACACACACACACACACACACACACACACACCATGCACAGTGTACAAAGGAGATGGACGTCCATCACACAGAACAATGAAGTCCTGGAAAGAAAGAGCTGGACTAGCTGCTATGACTCTCGCCCAATAAGTATAACCAAAGACTGAGGGTTAGTAACGTCCCCAAATGCCAAACCAATCCTCATGGCATAGGTACAAACCTTCTTGCACCAGGGACAGTGGGATGATCGGCCCTTTGACAACAGGTATCATGAGATGAGAATGCACTTGCGACCATCATATCGTTTGATGGTGAAAGTCTTGGCTCGAGTACCCTCCAACCTAGCCCCTAGCTTAAGGTATATTACAAGAAATATAATCGTTTAAATTTCACTTTTGTTGCAAAATACAACTGTATGTAGA
>JADBJO010002391.1:0-12500 GCA_016801955.1 Conus betulinus
GAAATAAAGTTACAGACAGTGATAGACTGGGAAACTGTATTAAACATGTCTGAAAAATCAAAGAAATAAAATTTAGATGGTTTCAACTGAAACTCTGCCATAGAGTTTTAGTATCAAATATACTTCTAAAAGGAATGGGTTTCACAGACAGCGACAAATGCAGTTTTTGCAAAAATGAAAGAGACACAATTCATCACTATTTGTGGTATTGTCCAATGAGACAAGAATTCTGGAAGGAATTAGAAAGATATTTGAAACAGAAATGTGAACATTGTTTCAGATTGTCACTGAATGTCGAGCTGATCTTGTTCGGAACCGACGAAAAAACAAAAACGGACCAAATTTTTATCTTATTTTACTATGGGCAAAGTTTTTCGTCTATAAAAGTAGAATTGTTAATGCAATACCAAGACTGTCTGAATTTACATGCGAACTTAAACATAGATACCAAATAGAAAAGCATGCACATAAAATGGAAATGCGCTATCATGATTTCATTAAAAACTGGTTACCATATAGCACACTGTGTGCAGATTAGGATACTACAGTACTTCGCAGTAAAAAATTAACCGTAAATACTTCTAATATTATCATTCTTATTAGCGCGTTTTTCTGTCACAGTAGCTAACGAAACTGTACACATTATTATACAAAAAGCATTCTAGTGCTCCTGCAGTTGAGCGTGGATCAAATATGTTTGGATTTGTAAAAGCGGTATGTGACCTTTCCTTTCTCTTTATTCCTCATTCTTTACCCCACCCCCACCCGTCCCCCCCACCCATTTCCAACCACCCCCACCCCCTCCCCATCAACTCCTCTCCAGCTATAGTTAACACTTATTGCATTATGTCAAGAGTTGTTGGTTTTTCTTTTTCTCTCTTTCTTTTTTTTTTTTCTTATTTTTTTACCTTTGGTGTTATTTTGTTTATTTATTTATTGATTTTTATTTTTTATTTTTTATTCATTTTTTTTTTTTTAACTTTAATTTCTGTTTGCTTGTTGTTGCTCTATTTTCTACTCAGCATCAAATACCCCTGCAGTTTCATGGAAATTTCCTTTTGTTATTCTCTGTAATGAATGACTGCTATATGAAATAGATTTGTACAATGCTGTGTATGGAATTACTAAAGAATGATATTATAGTCGTTACTTACTGGTGCACGTGAATACATTGAGTGGTATATTAAATTGTTTATGTAAAAGGATTCAAAAAGGAAAAGAGATCCTTCGTTGCAAGGGGGAAAAAAACATACCTACAATTTTTCACAAAGATCGGCCAAGTACTTTCTGAGATATTCCATAAAGAAGAAAAACCGTTACAGGCCGTTAGTAACGGCTATAACGGGGTAAACTAAAACATTGGGCATCATCCGTGACCTATAATGAATATACCTGCTAATTTTCACAAAGATCGGCCGAGTACTTTCAGAAATATTCCAAAAAGAGGAACAGGCCCTTACAGCCGTTAGTAATGGCTATAACGGTAAACTAAAACATCAGGCATTATTCGTGACCCATAAAGAACATACCTACAAGTTTTCAGAAAGATCGACAAAGTGCTTTCTGAGATATTCCATAAAGAAGAAAAACATCGGACATCATCCGTAGCCCATAGTGAACATACCTCCTAAGTTTCACAAAGATCGGACAAGTACTTTCGGAATTATTCCATAAAGAAGAAAAACCGTTAGAGGCCGTTACAGCCGTTAGTAACGGCTATAACGGCAAACTAAAACATCTGGCATTATTCGTGACCCATAAGGAACATACAAGCTAATTTTCAGAAAGATCTACCAAGTACTTTCGGAGTGTTGGTGATCACCCACAATTTTTGTGGAACATCTATGATGTAATGAGAGACTGGTAGAATCTCCGTAAGGAAGACCATGCTCAATTTTGGACTGCTTCTGGGAAATTGGAATAGAAAAGAAACTGAACTTGCAATAACCTTGCTCTCCCCTGTTATTGGACTAACTCTGATTTTTTTTCTTTTTCAGCCTCTTGACAATTCTCTATGTTGTAAAGAAAAGGTTACAGCTGTGAAAGTTAAGTAAGCATAATCCTTATTATTTGTAGTTCTATTTAGTTGTGTTTAGTATTGTTAGTCGCCTTTCAGCACATCACTTGCATTTTATCAATTTTTTCCCTTCTATATTTGGGTTTTTGATTATCTATATTGATATAACACATGCTAGTTAAAGATTTGAAAGTGCTGCAAAGGAATTGTCGATCCATCACAACCAGTACAGCCCAAATAGTACAACACCTATCTGAAGTAAAATACAACATATTAGCTTTGCAATCACTGAATGTCTGCAAATCTAAACTACCTAAATTTCCCTATTACTATTTTCCACCAATTACCCCAAACATTAATGATGATGAAAGAATAAATGTGGCAATATTTATTCATGAAGACATAAAATATGCCCCATGTGCCAGTCCTGCCCCACCAGACATTCCTGGGTTGCACTCATGTGCAGTCAGAGTTCAAGTTGATTATAATGTAGTAACAGTCGTCTCTGTATACTTACCCCAAGGCCCAAACGATCGTGATACAGAATGGCTACGCTCCTTTCAATTAAACAAATCTACCAAAATTTTATCACTGGTGATTTTAACGCCCATTCGCAGTTTTGGGGAAAAAGAGTGCCAGGTTATCACCAATAATTGTTTTATTGAAAATATTGTGGACTCCTTTCTTTACCTACTCAATGATGGCAGTATCACTCGTATTCCAGACACCCCTAAACATAATCCTAGTGCTATCGACTTATCATTCATATCTCCTGAACTAGCTATATCACGTGACTGGCAAACACTTGATGACTCATTGAATAGTGATCACCCCCCTATTGTCATTTCTCTTGAACGTATGAGACCTGAAACAACTGATGTCGCGCATGACAAAGTTCCTTAATGTTGTTACAAGTTTGCTGATTGGAATAAATGTTCATATCTACTTAGTTCATTTAATGTAAACATAGAAAATCTTTAGAATCAAGATGTCGATACATTATACGATCATTTTCAGAATGCATTACACTCTGCTGCGAAAGATTCAATTCCGACTGTAAAATCTGTAAAATAAAAAAAAAAAACAACATTCCGGTAATGTCTGATGGAATGATATATGTAAGCAGGCAAAACAAGAAAAAGAAAAAACAAAAGATTACAAAAGAGAAACAAATCCCCAAGGAAAAAGCGGAAAAACTCTTTGAGAAAAAATGAGAAAAAATCACCAAAATAGAATAACTGCACAAGCAAAAAGGCAGTATTGGTCGTCTATATGTCAAAATGAGGTGTCAAACTTTAAAGATATTCAAAAAAGTTTGGACACAATGAAAAAACGATGAAAAATGAATTAACCCTCCACATTGTCCAAAAATAATATTACAATCTGAATTCCCATCAAACTTTAAAAACTTAAAAAAAGCAGAGCTCAAACTGCAAAATGCATTTGAAGCGCTGTATGATGAAGAGGAAGAGGACATAGACATGGATGATTAAAATCCTTATCCACTATGGATACAGTCTTACAATGGAACATCAGGGGACCGTCTTCCAATTTCGAAGAACTGCAGCTCTTGTGCCGTCAAGCTAGGCCGATGCTAGTTTCACTGCAAGAAACTCTTCTGAAGTAAATTAAAACTTTCTCACTGTCTGGCAACAGCTTTCTAAATCAACCTGCACAATCTGTTGAACATGGCGTTTCTGGCAGGGCAGCCCTATTCCTTCATAACTCTGTTCTATACAGCCCAGTTGCTCTGCATACTCCGCTTCAGGCAGTAGCAGCTCGGGTTATTCTCCACAAAACAATTACTATCTGTAGCTTGTATCTGTCTCCAAATATCTGCGTCACCAAACGGGACCTCATTTCACTATTGGAGCAGACCCTTCCTGCTGTTGGGGGATCTGAATGGTTACTCTCCTCTATGGGGAGGTGAGACATCTTCACCAAGGGGTCTGCTTTTAGAGGAAGTGTTTTTGGAGCTTGATTAGTGTGTCTTGAATGTGAAATCGCCAATTTACTTTCACTGCTAATGGCACCACCTCTTGTCCAGATCTTTCTGTCTGTGACCCATCCTCGTTTTTGGATTTTTGTTTAGGAGGTTGATGAGGACCTGCATGGTAGTGACCACTTTCCTGTGTTGCTTCGGTATACGAATGCAGAGAGTGAGTCTTTACCAGAACGCCTAAATTTCAACAAAGCAGATTGGGACCTCTTTTGCCACTAGTTTTTCTATGGATCTGGAAGTGGACAGGATCCTACAAAGTGAAGATCTGACAGGAAGTCTCTCAGATTTCATACTGAATTGCGCAAAGTCAACCATCCATACATCTTCCAAGAAGCCCCTGATGCAAAAGTTCCTTGGTTCAAATCTGAATGCAAGAAATTAACAAAACTCGCAAAACAGCTCAACGTCAGGGTCTCTTGCAGACTTTCGATGCCCAACGTCCGAGCGCATCAGAAATTGAGGGCCAAATCCAAACACATTTATAGACCAGTAAAACGTTTATCTGGAAACAGTTTTGCTCAAGTCTCGCATCCAAAACATCGAAGAAACAAGTGTGGAAAATCATCAAGAAAATAAAGGGAAGAACACCTGCCCCACTGTGAACCATCTCAAGTTTTCTGACTCTTTAATAAGAGAAAAAAGCAGTTGCTAATTTGCTTGCTTCAACCATTGAAAAGAAGAATTCCTCCTCTTCTAACAAATCAGCCAGTTTTGTCAAAAACAAAACCCTTAAAGAAAAATTACCCTACAACTTTTCGTCAGACAACATGGAAGACTACAATCTTCCTTTCACTTTAAACGAATTGAAATCCGCCTTACTTTCTTGCAGTGATTCCTCTCCGGGTATAGATGAAAATCCATTATAAACTTTTGGAACATCCTCTGCAAAAAGGTCTGCACATCCTACTACATGTATACAACCATGTATGGACTACTGGATTCTTTCCACATTCTTGGTGAAAAGCCCTCATCATTCCCATTCCCAAACCTGGAAAAGATCTTTCTAACCCATCAAACTACAGTCCGATAGCTTTGACAAGCTATGTCTGTAAATTGATGGAGAAAATGGTCAGTGCTAGACTCATGTGGAAACTCGAAACCGACGACCTATTGGCGAAAGAACAGTGTGGTTTCCGCAAACATCGGACTACAGTGGACCATTTAATCCATCTGGAATCTCTTCAGAACGCCTTTATTAACAAACAGCATGCAGTGGCTATATTCTTTGACTTGGAGAAGGCCTACGATACCACCTGGAAATCTGGGATTCTTCATGATCTCCATGATCTTGGTTTTCGGGGTTATCTTCCACTTTTTATTCTTTTTTTTTTGGCAGAATGACAGTTTCAGGTCCAGATTGGCACCACTCTCTCTGATGTTCATGAGCAGGAGTTGGGTGTTCCACAAGGGAGCAGACTGTCGCCTGCCCTCTTTAGCATCAAGATCAACAACATTGTCAAGTAAGTTCAACAGGGTTCAGACTGCTCGTTGTTTGTGGACGATTTTGCTGTCTACATAACTGGAAGCCTGTACCCGAGTGTCCAGCGCAGGCTCCAGCTTATTGTGGATAAAATTCATCAGTGGGTGGATGAAAACGGCTTCACTTTTTTTCTCTGATGAAGACAGTGCATTCACTTCCATAATTTTCGTCAGTTTTTTGCAGATTCTGTGATTCAATTAGGGAAATCTCCAATTCCAGCTGTCAAAGAGGCCAAATTCTTAGGAGTTATTTTTGACAAAAAACTCAACTTTCTCAGCCACATTAAAAATCTCAAAAGTTCTTGCCAGAAAGCTCTGAATATTCTGCGGGTCGTAGCACACACTGACTGGGGCGCTGATAAGAAAACTCTACTGCACTCTACAGAGCCTTGGTCCATTCCTAACTGGACTATGGTTGTGCTGTGTACGGCTCTGCAAGACCGTCTTATCTAAAAACTTTAGACCCTATCCACCATCAAGGGCTTCGTCTCTGTCTTGGAAACATTCACACCACCCCTGCGTACAGCCTGCATGCAGAGGCAGGTGAACCCTCACTGTCCAACCGCAGGCTGAAACTGTCTTTGAATTACTATGTCAGACTGTTCTCAGAAACAGAAAACCCTGCCTATGACTGTGCCTTTGACCCTCAGTTTCAAAGCAAATTCGAAAACAACCCTAACTGTATTCCACTGTTTGGTCTTCGTATGCAGCCTCACGCGCGGAATGCAGGTCTAGACCTAGGAGTTGTGTCTGATTTTTTCCAAGTTTCCAGATCAGCTCTCTGTGGACCTTTTTCACACCAGAGAGATTCGTTTTGATCTTGCAGCTTTTCGCAAAGAATGTACCAGCTCTCTGGCATACAAGGCATTGTATGCTGACCTCTGTTCAAATTCCCATCCCATCAGAAAATTTTCACTGATGGTTCCAAGTCTGAAGATGGAGTGGCATGTGCAGCCTATTGCCCTGGTGCTCCTTCTCAAATACTGTTAGAACATATTCCTTCAGACGCTTCTGCTTACTCTGCTGAACTTACAGCTCTAGTTCTGGCACTGAGGATAATCTCACAATCTAAGAAGAGGGACTTTCTGGTTCTGTGAGATTCACTGTCAGCTTTGGAGGCCATAGCTGGCCGCAACCTTCAGCATCCAGAACTCTTACACTTCTTTGAACTTTTTACCAAGTTGAAAAAGTGAAGGGTTACAACATTATTCTGGCTTGGGTTCCTGGTCATGTTGGCATCGGAGGGAATGAAATGGTTGATCGTTTGGCCAAGAATGCCATAACAGAGGATTTGTCCAACATATTATCCCTCTGCTCAGATCTGAAACCCAAAATTAACGATTATGTCAGAGACCTCTGGCAGGAGGATTGAAATACACCGACGGGATAACAAAACTCTATAGATCCGTCCAAACCTTAAGGAGTTCCTCTCATCTACGTCTGGTGGTCGTAAAGAAGAAACAGTTCTGTGCTGGCTGCACACCGGCCATTCGTATTTTACCCATACCTTTTAAAGAGTGAAGAAGCTCCGTGGTGCATTCCATATCATGTGCCACTCACAATGAAACATATTCTTTTAGAGAGTTAGGACTTGCACGATGTGAGACACAAACATTTTACAGCAGATTCCATGAAAACCTTGTTCAGAGACGTTCTGCCCGATGCAATCTTTGAATTCTTGAAAGAGATTAAAACATTTTTCATCGGATCTGAGATTTTACAGTGGAAAGATTTTTAACAAACTTTTGGATGGGTTTTTCGATGTATTTTAAAGAATTGTGTGAAGGACTGACTTGTGAGTTGATTTTAATGTAGTGACAGCCCTAATGTTGCCTTTGCGGTTGGCTGGGCTATAAGCAACATTATCTTATCTTATCATATCAAATTTTGATAAAGCAGCCTTTGCAGACTTATTTGCAAACAACAGTAGCGTTGACACACTTATCCTTGGACAAGAAAAAACGCTGCGAAACTGAAGAAAAAAAGAAAGACATCTATAATACCCCTAAACCTACAGAAAATCACTATTTAAATACCGCTATAACGTTACAGGAAGTCCAAGAGTATATCATAAATCTGAATAAAAAAAGACATCAGTGGGATTAGATGGCATTTCAAATGAAATGTAGGTAATTTCCCGGAAAATGTAAAACATATTCTACATTTGTTTTTCCAAAAATGTTGGACAATGGAAAAATGCCCCTGATTTGGAAGGACTCAATTATTATTCCAATTCATAAACAAGGAAAAACCACTCAAAGATATAAATAGCTATTGACCAATATCATTAACATCTAACTCACGTAAATTGATGGAAAACATAGTGTTAAAAAGGCTAATTCATCATTGCAACAAAAACAGTATCATTCCTATCAACCAAGCTGCATTCCAAGAAGGCAGATCTACAATTGAACACTTAGTAAAAATTACAACACACGTAAAACATCAATTTGCGTAAGTACATTCTCTCTACCTTTTTGACATTCGTAAAGCATACGAACAAGTGTGGCACAAACGACTAATGTACACAAAAAAAAAATATTGGAATCAGTGGGAACATGTACAATTTTATTCAAGATTTTCTACACTGTAGGAACATTCAAACAAAAATAGGAAATACATATTCCAACTCAAGACCTTTACAAACGGGTTTACCCCAAGGTTCAGTAATTTCACCAATATTATTCAATATTTTAATTTCTGATCTCCCTAACAGTCTTTCTAAAGATATTGAAGTGGCTAAATTTGCTGATGATATATGCCTATGGACAAAAGTGACAATAAAAAAAACCATCATCAAGATCACTAAATTACATCAAAATAAATAACAACATAATCTAAATAAGATCAATAACTTTTAAAATGAGAACGGCCTTTCTCCAGAAAAAAATATGAGCAATGGAGTGACGTCCCTTGGATGAACTCGGCTGGTTGGATGAGCTCTGCTAAATTTAAGAAATTTACAAAGTTTTTACAAAGTTTTCCGAACTGACTACCATTTTAGAAGTTCATAACAGTGAAAAGACTTCATTTGTGGTTCAAATTTCTTCTACTACGCTTATGCATCCAACTAGTCGCCAATCAAGAGGTATGTAGAGACTTTACTTCAATACCCCAAGCCTTCTACAACTGCAACTTGCTTGTCCAACCTCCAGTCCCCATTGACACTGACTGCAATGAACTCTCCATCCCTGTTCCTCATACATTCAGTCTCGCAACCTGGCTCCGCCATCGGCAACGAAATAAATTGACAAGACACCAGCTGTTGATACTGAATAATCCCCCAAGACATTACACTCTGATTCTGCTTCTTATCAGCAGAATAGAACTTAACCCCAGACCCAGAATTCCCCGCTTCCCATGTACAATCTGTACCAAAGCTTGTAAGACAAACCAGAAAGCTCTTGTTTGTGATCACTGTGATAAATGGACCCACAAAGACTGTGTGAACATGACAACCTCCTTCTACATTCATCTAGGCAATAGTGAGGAACAGTGGCATTGCCCTAGCTGCCAAAGTATAAACAACAGCAGAATATACAGCATCCCAGATCTGGCAGATGCCCAACCAACTACACCATCCATCCGGAAAAACGCACTTCCTAATAATTCCCCCCAGCTATCCTCCATCCCCTCACAAGTCTCTTCACTGAACATGTCAGCCTCTACAGAGGACAGTACAGACGTCAACTCCATTCCTGAGCTGGCACCACTGGACACAGGCATTACAATGACATCATCCCCCAAACATGATAGACCAATTCAACACAGAAACCAAGGCAACATAAACATCTTCGTATCCTCAACATCAGCTTTAATAGTTCAAGGAAGAAAGGGAAAGACCTAGAAGCAATTACAGACTGTTGTGATCCGGATGTGATAATTGGAACAGAGACATGGCTAAACCCAGACACCACCACTGCTGAAATTCTGCCTCCAGCCCTTGGCTTTGATTGCTATCGTCGCGACAGACAGGATGAACATGTTGGCATTCTTATTGCTGCACGACAGCATCTCGAACTGAGTGATATTGAGTCTTCGGACCACGTCGAACTCCCGAGTGCTACCATCAAAGTCAGCCAGGGAAAGAAAATGACAATCGCAGCATACTACCGCCCTCCTAGAAGAACTGATCAGACATACATGAATGACACTAAGGCAGAAATGGACAAACTAAAACGTAAGGCAGGCCGCAACGTCCTCACCATACATCGACTGGCAGACACTCACAACTGCTAACAAACGGTACCCATCAAGAGTAAATCAGACATACCTGGACATTGTCGCTGATTACGACCTGGAGCAGATGGCGGATTTTCCCACTAGAAAAGACAAGACCACACTAGACATTATACTGACCTGCCACCCCTCCTTCAAAGTCTGATGCAACTCCCTACCCTCCATTGGCAATAGTGACCACGACATCGTCCTCTACGACACGACCCTTGCCCCACATCGACCCAGACCACCTCGGCGGAAGATCTTCCTGTGGAAGAAAGCCGACGTTGAAGGGATGCGTCAAGATGTGCAGGAGTTTGCCAACACCTACCAGTACCCTGATCCCTCAGCACCAAACACGCTGGAGCAAATGTGGGTGGACATCAAGGAGATGCTTTTTAAGACAGTGGAGAAACGTGTTCCAACCAAGACCTCTGCTGCAAGGCACACCAACTCCTGGATTAACACCTCAATCCGTCGAGCCATCCGACGCAAGGAGCGAGCCCATAAAAAGGCACGCAGGACTGGGGAAGAAGAGGGACATGGACAGGTACAGGCGACTCCAGGCCCAGACACGTTATGAGATCAGGCAGCAAGCCGCAAGTGTTTGGAAGATGTGATAAGCAAAGACTTCCACACCAACTCCAAACGCTTCTGGTCCTACGTGAAGAGCAAGAAACAAGAAGCTGAGGGAATGGCACCTTTAAAGGACAAGCAGGCTTTTTCTGAGGAGCAATAGCCAGAATAAGGCAGAGATCCCGGGCGATCAGTTTCGGTCTGTTTTTACACAAGAGAATACCACCAGTATCCCAGACAAAGGACCAAGTCCTTATCCTGATATGCCCCCAATACAAGTCAGCGAAGCCGGCGTTAAGAAACTCCCTCTAAATCTCCAGCCTTGCAAAGCCACCGGACCAGACAACATTCCAGCTTTCGTTCTAAAAACCACAGCTTCAGAACAGTCTCTTCTCCTCACTAAACTCTTCCAACTCTCTCTCGACACTGAACAAGTTCCGTCCGACTGGAAACACGCCAACATTGTCCCGATATTCAAAAAGGGTGATCGAAGCCTGCCAGCAAACTTCAGACCAGTGTCTCTGACTTCTATCATGTGTGAAGTGCAAGAACACATTGTTCACAGAAACGTAATGGATTTTTTCGGCCTCCACCAAGTTCTCACTGACTGTCAACATGGCTTCCGCCAACGACGTCCTGCGAGACAGTTGATTGTCACTAATCATGACATTGCTAAGAGACTCTCCCAGGGTGCGCAAGTAGATAGATGTATGTAGTGCTCCTAGACTTCTCCAAGGTCTTCGACAAGGTCCCTCACCAACGTTTGCTGCGGAAACTGCACTACTATGGAGTTCGAAACAACACCCTTGGCTGGATCCAGTCGTTCCTCTTCGGCAGAACGCAGCAAGTGGTACTCTCGAAGGCGTACACTCATCTCCTGCCCCTGTCCTCTCTGGTGTCCCCCAAGACACTGTCTTCGGTCCACTTCTTTTCCTTACATACATAAATGACCTTCCTGATGTGGCCAAGGACTCCAACACCCAGCTGTTCGCAGATGATGCTCTCCTCTACAGGAATGTCTGCAGTGCCAAGGACCAGTCCTTGCTGCAAGTTGATATTGACCGCCTGGCAGACTGGGAAGACACTTGGCAGATGAGGTTCAATGCAGGAAAGTGTAACACACTCCACATCTCGCCAGGCAGACACCTTTCCTTCCACTCTGCATATACTCTTCATGAACAAACCCTGGAAGCAGTATCCTTCGCCAGTACTTAGGAGTAACCATGACAAAGGCCCTATCCTGGACCAAGCACGTTGAAACGGTGGCAGCCAAAGGGAACAGGGCAGTGGGGTTTCTCCGCAGAAACTTAAACTGCACCGCTGAGGTCCGCAAAGCCACCTATATGACCATGGTTCGTTCTACACTAGAATACGCTTCCACTGTCTGGGACCCCCACGAGAGACAAGACACTAACCTGGAAAAGGTCCAGAGAAGAGCAGGTCGCTATGCCTGCAACTGCTATTTTGAACACACATCAGGCACTGTCACTGATCTTCTTCGGAAACTCCAGTGGGACGGTCTCGAAACCAGAAGGCAACACAACAGACTGGGAATGCTGTATCGTATCGAGAATGGCCGGTAGATATTCCACCCTGCTCATGCTCTACCGTCCTTCTCATTCCAGGGCCTGCGGCAGGAATAGTGCTCACATCTTCCAGGAGCACTCAAAACACCCAGCTCTACACAACTCCTTCGTCTCCCGAACAGGGAGGGAGTGGAATAAGCTTTCAAGCGAGACCACTACAGCTCCAACAGTAGTGGCATTCTTCAGCCGCCGCCTGCGCTGCAGTTCCAGTGACCTGCAGCCCCCCAAGGCTGGCCACTAGTGGAAATCTACAATAGATTTGTACATGTATACAGTTTTAATCCTGTTTTTTATCCAAAAGCTCTACTGTCCTCCTCATTCCAGGGCCTGCGGCAGGAATAGTGTTCGCATCTTCCAGGAGCACTCAAAACACCTCACCTTGGTCAAAACAGGAACGACACACACTGGACGACACCCCCAGTCACCGGGACACTGCCAGACAGCCGATGCCCTGGTAGATGCAGAACCCGTCACTGAACACCGAAACACCGACAGTCAAAAACTCAGGTAGCCAAACCTTCTGAAGTCGGTCGAGGGCATACCCAGAACCCCTGCCCCAACGGCAGAAATAAACTTGAGCACTAGGCTAACCCAACCTTCGTGGATGAAGCCTCAATTCGTA
>JADBJO010002391.1:22500-27500 GCA_016801955.1 Conus betulinus
GTGCTGACCAGGCTGCACAGCACAGCAGTGACACGTAATCCATTTTTAAGGTATTTTTTCTTCTGATGCACGCTGGTACGTCTGCCAAAACTTCTCCTGTACACAAGCAATTGCGTGTGTTGATGATTTTTCTGTTCATCCAAGTCATCCCATCTTGAACAGTTTGATAACGGTTGGATCAAAGGTCGGCGATTGTGAAGGCAGACAGGAGGAAAGAGCTAAAAAAAAAATACCAGTATGACAGGACAGATCACCCCCTACACCGTCACGACACGCGCAATAGTTGGAAATCGGAGGGAGCCTTCATTTCAGTCTGCAGTATCCCACAGGCACTCTGAAATGCAGTGCTGTTGTTTACTGTACAAAATTCAGCTCTCATTTTTCCTTTGACTTTGGATTTGTGCAAAGAAAGACCTTTGTGTACACTTCAACTTTGTTACTGTCATTTGAAAAGTACAGTTCATGTTCCAGTACAGATGTACCTTTTTTCTTTTCAGTAGTTTTGTTGTTGTCACCTGTGAACAAGGTTTTATTGCGTCCTTTGCACATCGTGTCATCAATGACTGCACACATATTTGAAGACTGCAAAAAACTTTATTTGATAGTGGTTTATATTAAGATAGGATGGAGACGAAAAGTATATCTTTATGTTGAATAGTTTTTTATATTATTTGTTTTCTTCAGGGTGACAGGTTGACTTTCATCTTCTAGTCCTGTATCAAATTAAATGTTAACAAAAAATATAAATATAAATCCGTAACATTTCCTTCACGCACAGGAGTAATGCAGTAAGGTTAGGAAAAAAAAAAAAACACGTAAAACTGACTCGACCATCCACTCAATCAAATGATGACATTGTATTTTAGTGATCTCTACCACATGCGATGAATGATAATATTCATTCAGATATCTCTTATAATGCTTTATCTTAAATTTCACTATCCTTCATCTGCCTAATTTCCAATGCTTCCGCGATGAATTTCGCAAATGATTTAATTACAAGTTCATCATCTGATGATAACACGACATCGAAATTTTGTCTTTTCGCTATATCTAACTGGAAAAATGAACAATTTATACAAACAGTATATACAGATAGTCTGTGTATAACAGTGTGGCAACGTTATTGCATTACATAAAGACGATACAGACAGACACTCTGTGTATGAGAGTGCCATAACCTTACTGCATTCCATACAGACAGTACAAAAGAGTGCTACAACATCGTTGGATTTCATGACGACAGTACACACACAAAGTCTGTGTTTAAGAGTGCCAAGTGCCAACTTACTGCTTTACATAGAGCAGGTACTTTTGTGCCTGTTATGAAATTGCGAAAGAGAACAAATGGGCCTTTTCTTCACATGTGCAGATACATGTGTATGTCTTGATTAATTGTAGGAAACAGATTGGGAAGAAAACAGTTGTTCATTGGACACATCACGTAGCTGAGGTGTCTGTAACACTACCCACATACAAACGTTTTAAAACTTCTGTCATTGGTAGACAGAAATTGTTACAGTAGTGACATCTGTTACCTAAACATTTTTAAAAAAGACGTGTATAGCCCCAGTTAGCAGTCACTGATCTGCAGCTGTCATTTATCACTCAGAGAAGCGTGTTCACAGTAGCAAAAAGGAGTACTGGACATTTTGGTATAGTGACAGAGGAGAAAAAAAGTTACGACGACGACCACACATTTTCTTTATTTCCTATGTTTCAGTGAGGAGAGTGTGTTCAGTGGCAGCGCATTGTTTTGTGAAAAGGAATGTAAATCTGAGGTAAGAGATTTTGCTGGTAAGCTATGGGAATGAGAAATAACTGACATTTGACATGTGCATTGCAAAAACAGATATAGAAATAGTATGTTAGAGCACGCTGTCTGTCTTGGCTGTTTTTGGAGATTGAGGCATATCAGTATAGCTATATGAAGACATGTTATCCTTTACTTCCAAATATATGTTTTGTCAGACATGATTCCAGTTCGCATAGGCTTTCTTTGACAGTTATACGCCATGTCTACATCTTTAGAATGCATGATGCAAGCTGTATGATTTTCACAACGGCTGAAGTAGGATGTGTCGGCTGCAGTTTTTTTCTTCGTTTTTCCTTTTCTGACAGAAAAGTTATGAGAGGCTAAGACGGTTGAAAAGTGTGTGAGTGCGCATTTGAATTAACCACTGTTAAGGAGCTGTTGACTTCTAACAACATTGATTTCACTTCTGTTGGAAACGTTTATGACGTGCGGTTTTTCTGAATAACAATGTTTTGTTTGCATAAAAGGGATATTTTATAGCATAGGAAAGTGACACTAGATAAGCTTACATACAGTTTAAGGATGAATATTGACATGAAATCGATAGATTAATGTTTACAAGGGAAATAGCTGAACCACCTTCAGTCAGAGAAAAGGTAATATACACTGTGGAGTTTAATGTGTATGTGTTCGTTCGGTTTTTTCCTGTTCTTTCTTTTCTTTCAGGAAAAGGGAGGGCCTAGTAGCCCAATGCATATTAGGTTATCATGCAGGCAATGACTTTCAACCACTTTCTCTGTCCTCGCTTGATGTGTTATTCCCTTCTTGCCTCCATCAATCTTTCCCTCCTTACAGCCGATCACCTATCTTCAACCTTCACAGCCTCTCTCCTCATGATTGCCTGTATGTCATGAAAGCGGTCGGTGTGTGTGTGTGTGTGTGTGTGTGTGTGTGTGTGTGTGTGTGTGTGTGTGTGTATGCGCGCGCGCGCGCGCGCGCGCGCGCGTGTGTGTGTGTGTGTGTGTGTAGAGGACAGCAGAATACTACTTGCAATTAATAACATGAAGCATATCATCTATAATATGAATTGATGCAATATGACAGGGTTGTTTTTCTCTGCAACGAGGCAATCCGGAATGGAGCACATAGTACATAAGTGTCGAAGAATGTCGTTCTTTCAATGTTTGGGACTCCGAACGACAGACCGAGTGAAACGCACAGTGAAAGAGAATGTTAAGTGAAAAAGGAAAGAGGGAGTGCCAGTACATTCGTCTGGACGGTTCCAGGGAAAGAAATGGAACTATGATATAGCTCAACTGCGCTTGATCACTTCAAACATGTCATGTGAAACCTATTGTATTCTTGTTACATTCGGCTAGGAATACTAACTTGCTCTTTATATGACTCTGGGAAGCACAAAGCATCCCAGAGATGGACATGGCACTCCCCCAAAACAGTCAGTATGACTGCAAGATGGATTATACCTTTGTGAAGATTTGATTCAGATTTGCCATGAGCCGACAAGAAGTATGACTTCCCGACCTGATGTTGGTCGTGACTTTGAATTCATCATGAATTGACACATGTCCTTCAACAACAGACGGAGGCAAACATTTGTGATTAACTCCGGAAATGTAAACTAAATTACTGAAACTGGTTGAGTGACATTCATTTCAGTAAAGGGCTTTCAATCCGAGATATCTACCTGTCTTTCGCCATCCTTTCCCGTTCCAATCTGTGCAGCCTTGCCAACAGTCCGTCAGTACACAGAACCATCAGTAAGATGATGCAGCTAACATTACCGAATAGAAGATACCCGCTGGTGGGAGATGCCAGTTGGCCGCGGCTAGCCAACTGGGTGGGGGTGAGACAAGCCTTTTTAGGTCCCCTTTTGCAGAACCGTCTCCATTCGGAGCAAGCAGGCTATCCCCAGAAAAGGCTGTTTGGTCGCCTGGGGTGAACATACGAAAGCCGTTGTTGTCTCTTCAACAGGCTAACGACGAATATCCCAGACCGCCTACATGCAGAGTTCTGACTGTGACTTCCAGTGCCATCTTGCACCTGCTCCACGTAATGGCCCATTCATGTCAACTTATATTTTGTGGACACTCCTCCTTTTTCTGTGAAATCAGCAACAAGGCAGCGTTTGACTGGACCTCAGTTACACATGTGGTGGCCTGTGTTGAAGTTGGTTGTCCAGTTCTTGCTAAGTCTGTGCTTGTTGACTAGTACCCCTTGTCTTCTTTCTACAGTCACACTGACGTGGGAGGAAAAGCATGTTGTGGCTGTGTTCCTGCCCTGTTATACAGGGAAGTTCAACGTATCAGTCACTTTCTTTACATGTTAAAGTCTTATGGTTGCTGGTTCTGCGTCCAAGTCGTTGGATGACATCCTGGGCTGTAAGTTCTTAGGTGGACTGGCATCTGATGATAGCACTGCAACTGGAAGCAGGCGGATCAGTTGGCCGAAGGGGTAGGTGATGTCACCTTGTCAGCTGTGGACAGAAGACATATCTTTTCGATGTCATTTGTAGGCTGGAACCAGGCTGCTGTGTGCTTCCTCTTGAGCATAATCAAATGATACGACAGTGACAAGTTTGTGAGGAAGCCCAGTTTAGTGCGTTACCTTTTAGAGATAGTGCCTCTGATGAGCTGTGCAAACGGAATCACGGTCGAATACTTAGCACACACACATATTCCGTCTCACCAGCTTGGAGGAAGTGTTCAGGAGTGTGCTGACTGGTTATTCATGAAGCCATTGTTACGCTTCTTGAAAAGAGGGGACTGTTTACCACAGCTGTGTCTTGCGAAAGAGGCAGGCTAACATGGGTTGTGGCCAAATGTAAATTACGACACGCCTGACTCTCCTTCCCCCTCCAGCTACGTCTCTCCTTCTTTCAAACCCTGTTTGTGCCTGTGCTTCTGTTGGTCTTTGTGTGTGTACATTATGTAGGACAAACTAGTGTTATGAAAGCTTTTCACAACAGTGCTGTCTTACAGCGGGGGGGTTCAGCAGCAAATTCCACACAGTTGCAGCAAGTACAGTGAAGGCCATCCACCGTCATGAATTAAAAAGACACCGTAAATGGGCAGGTTCATCATTTTTTTTTTGTAATCAACACTTCAAACATACCTCAGAGCAACAGACTGACTATGCTGCCACGCAGTTAATGTGATTGGTCAAAGGGAGGATTAACTGTGACTGTCGGTGGTTGCAATCGGAGGCTTATGAAAAGACCACAACT
>JADBJO010002391.1:32500-52500 GCA_016801955.1 Conus betulinus
ATGTCAGTTCTATACTTTGCAGTGATGTATGAAGAAATAGTGATCACTCAACGCCAAACTTAGAATACATGTCAGTTCTATACTTTGCAGTGATGTATCAAGAATTGGTGATCACTCACGCGCCAAAACGTAGAATGCATGTCATCTCTATCAAATCAGCAGATCAGCAGTCTGTCTCTTACGATGAAAACAAAAACATGAAGAGACAAACATTTATTCCTTTTTCCAGCGCGTTGAGCTCTGTTTTAAAAGAACAAACAAACAAACAGCAAAATAGAACTCAAGAAATATGATTTTGGCTTCCCTTCAAAGACAGAGTGATGAATATCCTTGGATGACAAAAACGATATATACTACACAGTGTGTATGCACACATCAGAAGCAGACAGCTGTGTTGTTAGCATCACACTGTATGCAGCCTCTTCCAGTTCTCAATTTCGTGGCGTGATATCCCACCTCTATCACCAAAACCAAGCTGTGTGTGATAACATGATGGTTATCTATCCATACCATGTGGGTGAACTTTGTGTCACTATCCGAATGTAGCCGTCCATGTGTGTGTGTGTGTGTGTGTGTGTGTGTGTGTGTGTGTGTGTGTGTGTGTGTGTGTGTGTGTGTGTGTGTGTGTGTGTGTGTGTGTGAGCGCTCGCGCGTGCAAGCGTCTGTGTGAGAAAGAGACAGACAGAGAGAAAGACAGACTGTGAGAGAGAGAGAGACAGAGAGAAGAGAGACAGAGAGAGAGAGAGAGAGAGAGAGAGAGAGAGAGAGAGAGAGAGAGTGCGCGCTCGAGCCCGTGTGTGTGTGTGTCTGTGCGTGCGTGCGTGCGTGCGTGTGTGTGTGTGTGTGTGTGTGTGTGTGTGTGTGTGTGTGTGTGTGTGTGTGTGTGTGTGTGTGTGTGTGTGTGCTGCTTTTTCGATTTACATCAGGCCCTAACATGGCCTCTTCGTGCAGAAGTTGTAGAACCTGAGTTTTTGTTCACACTTTATGTGCTTCCTTCATAAAACAATTATCAACATATTTTTACCATTCCTCATACAAATTTTATTCTTTGAAAGACAAAAAGCCACATCACTGCTATCCTTTCCGGAGTATCAGACTCAGACTGACTCAATAGTAGGAAGCCCACAACGTAATCAGAACTAGCAAATCCGAACAAATCTTAAATAAATGTCAGCGAACCGCCCAGAGAAACGTGGACAAACGAGTCACAAGACAAACCACAACGCGTTTCGACCTCTTAGGTCTTCTTCAGGTGCAACAAACATGAAACAAATAACGAAAAATGCACTTAGCTTTGATTGCTTCTGTGTTCAGCGCAAGAAAGAAGGCGTTGAATGAAAAACGAGGCTGTTGGAAGGGAAATAATGTGCGAGTCAAAGTCGTAATGATGATAATAATATTACTGATAGGAATACTAATAATGGTCAAAAATATATATAAAAAAAAGAGACAAGATTACTACCAGTCTTGGTGTCAATAAGTAGGTATGGGAGAAAGGAGAGTGGGTTAGAGGATTCTTAAACAGCAGGGTTTACATTTTTTACAATAATCAAAAAAGTAAATAAATGAAACATGAAAAAGAAAAGAAATTGAATAATAATAATAATGATAATAAACGCATTAAAAAAATGGTAATAGAATAAATAGATGAACATAAAAATAAAGATAAAAAAAAATAATAACAATGTTAATATTTATGGTACTAAAGGTATTAATTCTGATAGTAAAGGAGGAAAAACAAACAAATAAACAAAAACAACGACAACAACCAAGGGGAGGAGAAGAGGGGAGGACAGGAAGAACAGAAAGGAAACAGAAGATATAAGTTATGGGAAGGATGGAATCCAATAGGTATATTAATAATTACAGTAATAGTTTTGTTAATAATTGTGATTGTAACTCTACAGTAATGGTAGTGATGCAGTAGGAGGCTAGAAAAGTGGTAAGCTGAAATGTTAGAAATATTTCAGGACCTGGAGCACACAAAAATGAGGAAAACAGGTAAGGCTACGAGTAGCAAAATGAGACTTAAAAAGAGAGACTTAAAAAAAGAGACTTAAAAATAGAGAGAGTCAGGGGGCGGGGAAGGAGAAGAAAGGAAGTGTGTGATAGAGAGGGGAGAAAAGAGAGAGAGAGAGAGAGAGAGAGAGAGAGAGAGAGAGAGAGAGAGAGAGAGAGAAAGAAAGAGAGAGAGAGGGGGCAACAGAGAGAATTAGAGAGAGAAAGGGTGAGAGAGAGAGAAAGAGAAAGGGAGAGAAAGGGGGGGGGGGAGAGAGAGAGAGAGATAGATAGAGAGAGAGAGAGAGAGAGAGAGAGAGAGAGAGGGAGGGAGGGAGGGAGAGATAACGAAAGACCGTTTGAGGGAGCGAGTAGGGGGGGGGGGTAGGGGGGAAAGAAAAGAAGGCCTAAAAGCGAGGTGTAGAGTACAACATCATCAATATCCTCTATAAAAGTGTAAGATTTCCTAGCATATAATAATCGACAGCTCTAGCGAGACGAGAGAGAGAGAGAGAGAGAGAGAGAGAGAGAGAGAGAGAGAGCACAAGAGAGAGGAAGTGCATGATGATTCACCTAAAAGACATGGAATAGTGTAACACTCACCTCTGTCAGCAGTTTAAGAACATCTTAAAAACAGCGCCGACGCCCATCTTAAAACATAATTTAGAGGGCGAGGGCATCAAATGGTCACAAGCTCTGTCTGAGCTGCCAGCTGTTCACAAGAGAACTGAGTTCAGTTCTCACATGCAAACGAGGCAAAAAAAAACAATAGGAGTTGAGGAAGGAGAGGGGAGGGAAGGACACCGAAAATGGGTGGGGGCAGAGGTCAAGGTAAAGGTACAACAATGCTGAGAAGACATGGTGGTAGTATGGGGGGGGGGGGGGGGGGGGGGGGGGAAGGGGAAGGGGTGGGGTTGGTGTGGGGTTAATAGTTTGGGGGGGGGGGAGAGAGGGGGGGGGGGGGAGCTAGGGAAAAGAGAAAACAGGGGGCAAGGGGGGGGGGGGGGGGGGGGGAAGAAAGTTAAACCTACCATCAAGTGGGGATTTTTTTTTTTTTTTTTTTTTTTTTTATATATATAAACATTGCATAAGTAACATTTCAATTTACTAAGGGAATATCACACACACACACACACACACACACACACACACACACACACACACACACACACACACACACATACACGCGCGCGCGCGCGAGCGCGCGTAGGTGCACGCACACACACTGTCATCCATATACAAGCAAACACATACACACACACACAACCCACACACACACAGACACGCAGACAGAGAGACAGACACACACACACACACACACACACACACACACACACACACACACACACAAGCGCATGCACAGACGCACACGCGCACAAACACACAACTCACTCACACACACACACACACACACACACACACACACACACACACACACACACCCCCCCCCCCCCCCCCCCCCCCCCCCCCAGAGACATAAAAATGGATGCATGCATGCACGTCCGCTTTTGTCCATGGCATCAGTACTGGACTCTGTGGTGGAGTGCCGCGTTGAGGTCAAGTCTCTTGTTCAGGCCAGTGAACACAGTGCCCAAGTTCACCGCCCAAAAGGTTTCTCTACGTAGGAGTAGATGTTCATATTTGACAGATTTCCACTGGCACAATAGACAAAAAGGAAAAACATTTTTATCAGTAGCTAGTGGGGGGGGGGTGGCATGGGTATGATGGGAGACGCGACAGCGGGTAGTCTTTTTGAGTTTCACATCACTCTTGTGGTTGGCCCAGCGGTGGCGAAGGGTTTTTGTAGAACCCACATACCAGAGGTCTGGATGAAGAGTGCATCGAACCACATAGACTACATTGGGAGTAGTGCAGGTAAGGTGCTGGCGGATCTTCCATAACCTGCCATCCCATGGGGACCTTAACTCTGAGAGTTTCTCAGAATGTTTACAAGTGTCACATTTTTTACACGGGAAAAATCCGGGTTCATTAAGGGGCCCATGAGGGACAAACCTTCTGGGTATGGTAGGTTTGTAAATCTGGGCAAGGTTTTTTCTTTTTCTATCTGCAGCAGAAATTATGCCAGGCGGGAAATAATTTATGTTTGAGGGTTCAGCATACAGGAGGTGGAGGTTTTTTCGGATAATTGTAGACTTAGAGGGAAGCCGGGGGTCATACGTAGACACCCAAGCAATTTTCTTGGGGCGTGTCTTTCTCTGCTGTGCCAGGAGTTGAGTTCTATCTCTGGATGCTCCCTCCTTACATCTCTAAGCGCTTTCCTCCATTTCCACCCCGATATGGTTAGGTATCCAGCATACTCCCGAACTCTCTCCAGCAGTGCTATCATCACTGACTATCATTCTGAGTCTGGTGCCAATACCAAGGGCAAGTCCTCTGAAAACAGACGGAGGATGACAAGAGTGGGGAGGCAAGTATGAATTACAGTTCTTGGAGTAGACGTCAGTTGAGATTTTACCATCTGGTGTAATAGTCACTTGCAAATCTAAATATTCCTTTTGTTTTCCCCACTCAACTGTCCACTTGATACCCGGGTGGAGGGTCTGTAAAAACTCAGCAAACTCCTTACATCTGGATTCATCAGGAAGAATGGCTAAGCCATCATCACGAAATCTACTCCAGTCTAAATGGCCTGTGTCTTCAACAACATCCTGTTCAGGCCCTGTTGAGGATAACAAGGGGACAGGTGAATCTGAGACAGTTTGGTGTCTAGCTCAGACATAAATACGTCGACGTAATCACAAGCGTGACAAGGTCCCATTGCAGTGCCAGAGTTAGGAGCAGCAATAGTTGTGATATTTTCACCGTCTGTATAAGCACAGGTGTTATTCTGGAGAACAATATCAAGCGCTTCCAATACACATTTTCCTGGGATATTTAAGGGAGAAGGGTGGATTTTAAGTTGGTTTCCTACAGCTGGGTACACCCATGCTATTGTCAACACTTGGATATAATGAAACCACGTCACACACCGCTAGACAGGCTTCCGGCGGTAGAGGTGTCATTGTCTCGTTTATCCTTTGAAATTTTTGTAACACTTCTTTTGTATCTAGTACCTGGTATGGCAGATGACAAGTAAGGTGGGCTATGTTTTGCTGTACAAACTTAGACAGAGGTTGCACTGGGGTACCGCTTCCAGACAGAAGAAAGACGATAGGGGTATGGCTTGGGTTTATGGGTTTTTACCAAGGGTTTACATTTTGCTAAGTGGGTATCTTTAATGTTCGTGACAAAATTAACAATATCTCATCAATAGCACCCTCCAGGTGCCATTTTTTTTTGCCCAATTTTGACTTTTTTGCTGACAGACTCTGTAGGGTCTTCATTCAAAAGATCAAATTGGGAAGGGTCGAGAAGTGTTTCCTTTACTTTCTTGTCATCGTCTTGCAGTGGTGTGATGACCGTCACTCCCGACTTGTCTGCAAAGCGACAAGCAGCACCATGGGTTAGTGGAAGCTGCCTGAGATCTCTGAGGGCCTGGCGTTGTCCTGGGGTTAAATTATCTTTTATCTTCCTACGGTTTTTGATGTCAAGAAAATCTCGTTGACAAGCAGCTATGAAAGTTTCCAGTGCAGGGTCCTTTCTGGGTGCCTCTCTCGTGGTACGCTGATGCCAAGGTCTCTTTATATACTCATCAGGGCCACTACTATATTCAGGATGCAGTTCCATGTCTTCCCGTTTTCTGGATTCAAAATGTCGGTGCCATCTAAGTCTCTCAGCCCAGTCAAGGGTTCCAATGAGTTGATCTGAAACATCAATTGGCACTTTAGGGGTTGGTGCAAAACAGTCTGACATACGGCAGATTTCAATCTGTTCTCTGCTGAGTTTGATGTTATCTGCCAGGATTACTGGGGTCAAATTTCCGCAGCTCATCTTCAGTGGGTACAAAATCCTGGGTCTTCTTTTTCTGTCTTCTTTGGGTGTTCTTGATCGCCCTTTTTCTCGCACTTCTACCGCCTCTGTGTGTTCTTATTCTGTGCAAAGAGGGGATGGGGGCAGTGGTGGTGAGCCCTACACCTCTGCATATCCTTTCACAGACAGGAGTCCCTGTGGTCCTTAAGACTGGCATAGAAATTCCTTCAATATCAGGTGGATACATGGAAGAAGGGGTTATACCAGCTTGGTATCTTTCACTCTGAGAGTCTGCAGGATCAGGACCATGAGGAGAATTTGGGTAGTTTCAGAATAAGTCGCAGGGGAAGGATTCTTTGGGCACTTGAGTCTGGTTTGTGGCCTATCTCTGGGATCAGGACAACCAGAAGAATGTTGGGTAGTATTAGAAGAGAGCATGGGGAGAGGACTCATAGGGCACTTAAGAGAGGTTTGGGACGTGTCTGTGGGATCGGGACAACTAGAAGAACAATGGGCAGTTTCAGGAGAGGACGTAGGGGAAGGACTCTTGGGGACACTTCAGAGTAGTTCGCAGCGTGTAATGTTGACACTGCGGTTGCGGGGTGGGGTGGGGACGAACAGCCTGACTTTGGCTGTGCTCCACACTAGACGAGGATACTGAAGAATAACTATTGACTAGTATGAATGCCTTCCTGCTGGCAGATGGCACTGCTGATACCTGGAATGAACCGTAATTCACATTTCCCGCGTCAAAAGGTCTCACATTCTTCGCGGATGTAGCAAGGGCAATCAACTTCTTTCTGTGGCGGTCCTGATATTGTCTAACATGTTTTCTAAAGTAACTTCGCGTTTGGTACACTGCGCGGTTCACTGTATCACGTCCAAACATCCCGCTACCTTCGTTGATGACATGCTGGAACTGTTCAGCAAGTAGGTTCAGAGAACATTGGACGTCTTTGTGAATACTCTCCAGAATCAAGGTATTCGCAGCCACTAAAACTTCGTGGATTGTGTCTAAGAGAGAAGGACTTGATGGTGTTAGAGCAACTTGTGTTTTTAGTTGTAGACCATAAGGGATAAGTCTCTTTCTTAAGCATCGAAAAAAGAACTGTTCTCTAAGTCTGCATCTTTCCATTCTAATGTAAGCCTTCCTTAACTTGATGCTCCAGTAGGCAGCCATGTGTTGTCACCGGCACTTTTACAGGCTGGGAGAGAAGGTGGGAGTTGAAGATAAGCAATAATAAAAACTTCTCCTTAAAACCCGCTCACGTAAAAAAGCCTTTCCTCGTCGTGTTTAGCAAGTCCGGGTAAAATATAAGGTAGAAATAAAAAACACATGAAGGGGGGGTGACGTTGGTGCCTTTCTTTAATAAGTCCTTTTGTCAAATTTTCGGTCTTACAACCTTCATCAGGACCTGGAGCACACAAAAATGAGGAAAACAGGTAAGGCTACGAGTAGCAAATGAGACTTAAAAAGAGAGACTTAAAAAAAAGAGACTTAAAAATAGAGAGAGTCAGGGGGCGGGGAAAGGAGAAGAAAGGAAGTGTGTGATAGAGAGGGGAGAAAAAGAGAGAGAGAGAGAGAGAGAGAGAGAGAGAGAGAGAGAGATAGAAAGAAAGAGAGAGAGGGGGCAACAGAGAGAATTAGAGAGAGAGAAAGGGTGAGAGAGAGAAAGAGAAAGGGAGAGAAAGGGGGGGGGGGGGGGGCGAGAGAGAGATATATAAATGGAGACAGAGAGAGAGAGAGAGAGAGGGAGGGAGGGGAGGGAGAGATAACGAAAGACCGTTTGAGGGAGCGAGTAGGGGGGGGGGGTAGGGGGGAAGGGGGAAGAAGGCCTAAAAGCGAGGTGTAGAGTACAACATCATCAATATCCTCTATAAAAGTGTAAGATTTCCTAGCATATAATAATCGACAGCTCTAGCGAGACGAAAGAGAGAGAGAGAGAGAGAGAGAGAGAGCACAAGAGAGAGGAAGTGCATGATGATTCACCTAAAAGACAACGGGGGGGACGGGAGGGGGGGGGGGGGGGGGGGGGGGGGGGGGGGGGGGGGGGGGGTGGGGGAGGGACAACTGGGTCGGTCGCGGGACAACTGGTTCGCAACAAAAAAAGATGATTCTTAAACATGCAAGTTGGAAAAGACACAACTTCAATTCAAAGTAGCTATGTTCACACGAGGCGGTTCATCTACTAAGTCTACTGAAAGGAAGGAAGGGAGGTGTGTGTGTGTGTGTGTGGGGGGGGGGGGGGGTGGTGGTAAGGGGTCGTCGTTAGGGTAGTGGTCGTGGTAAGGGGTCGTTTTAGGGTATAGTGGGACCCAGAGGGCCCTGACTGAAAGTTACGCCTCTTTTCAGAACTGGAGGCCTCTCCTGGAAGACGGGTAAGGTAAGGCAATGTTGCTTATCGCCCAGCCGACCGCAAAGGGCCATATCAGGGCTGTCACCACGCTGAAGTCAACTCATAAGTCAGTAACAGCAGCAACAACAGAAAAAAAAGAAAAAACTACCCATTAAAATACACCTAAAAAAAAAAAAAACAAAAAAAACAGAACCTTCGTTAAAAATCTTCCGTTAAATTTTAGATTAGATGAAAAATGTTAATCCCTTTCAGATACAAAAAGATCGGGGCAGCATGTAATATTCGAGTCTCTCCCGGGTTATGTTTGAAAACAGCTGATCTCTTATCTTATTATGTCCGTGAGAGCACAGATTAATGACACTGAGTCCAAAAGCGCTAAACTAGGCTTCTGCCCGGTACCTTCTGTGGTTGCCAGCCAGGTACAGTATGAGAAGTTAATTTAGCGAGGCAAAGGATATGTTTAGACCGTTTGGGGAAGACAGGGGACAGGCAGAAATAACACGGGCATCAAACATATTGGGAACAAAAAAAAAAAAAAAAAAAACCCTTCCCTCTAACTATGTTCTAACTTTCAAAGACATTTTGAAAATCGCCTAATTCAAACTGGGGCCCAGAGACAAGATTTTCGACACTACCTGTAGACGATGATACCGTTGTAAAATGTACTCCAAATTCGTTGTTTCGGAGTAGTACACCATGTTATGTGTTGTGACATGGTCTCTGTTTTCTTCCTCTCCACAGGAATCCTCATTTGCCTTTGAAGACAGTCGTCTTTGTCTTGTTTCAGTTCCATTCTAACCGGGGAAATCGTCTACATAGCGTTCGAAAATTAATTTCGTTTTCCAGCTTGGCAGAAAGGTGCGAATTAAGAAACTAAATCTTTGGGAAATAATACAATCTAAATCATCTTAGGCGTCAACAGACCACAAACTGAGAGAGAGAGAGAGAGAGAGAGAGAGAGAGAGAGAGAGAGAGAGAGAGAGAGAGAGAGAGAGAGAAAGGGGGTGGGGAAGGGTCAAATAATGTATGTAGGTATGGTCAAAGCCACATGTGACAAGGGTCAGCAGCGTTTTTTTTTTTTGCAATGTTTTCTCGGGAAAAAAGTGGTGCAAATATCACAGGAAGCATTCGGCAATTAATGCTACATAATTCTTGCCACCTTCAAAACAGAGACAGACAGGACAGAGACAGAGACCGGGAGAGAGGCATTCAAAAGTCTCTCTCTCTCTCTCTCTCTCTCTCTCTCTCTCTCTCTCTCTCTCTCTCTCTCTCTCTCTCCCTCTCTCTCTCTCTCTCTCTCTCATACGAGACAGGATTGAGTGCAGAAGAGAAATAACTGTAGAAAGCCAGGCTTAAAGAGGACTCAGTCAACACAATGAACACCATCAGCCTGATTCTGCAGGAAGGGCCACAGGCCATATTGGCCCAGACATATCATTGCTCTGTTCACGGCAACTTGTGAATACAAAAGGGAGCAAGAAAATCCCCCCCCCCCCCCACCTCCCCTGTGTGTGTGTGGTGTGTGTGTGTGTGTGTGTGTGTGTGTGTGTGTGTGTGTGTGTGTGCATATTTTTACGCGTTTGCGTTTTGTTTTACTACCTTCAATTCAAATCATAATCTCTCTCTCTCTCTCTCTCTCTCTCTCTCTCTCTCTCTCTCTCTCTCTCTCTCTCTCTGTATAACAAATCTTCCCCCTCCCCTCCCCTCCCCAATCTTCCTCTCCCTACTCTTGTGACAAATATGCTGTCCTGCTCTCGCAGACAAAATGAGATGAATGGCTTGTTCACCTTTTCCAACATTCATTACCGTCACGTGTTGGATCGATCTCTGAAATCAATCCCTGTTCCGATTAAAGGAGGGTTAGTCTTTCTGTGTCGCCTGGAGTCACGTCACCCTTGTTCGGGTCATGCGGTCACTTACTGAATGAATGAAGGGAACATGAGTGAGTGAGTATGTGAGTGTGTGAGGCGATAGATAGATAAGAGAATGAATGAATGATTAATTGAATGAATGAATGGGTGAGGCGACGAGTGGATTGGAAGATTAATGAATGAACGAATGAATCAATGAACAGGTTTCTTTGGCGGTGGGTGGATTGGAAAATGAATGAATGAATGAATGAATGAATGAATGAATGAATGAATGAATTCCGAAGGGGTTGGGTGGACTGAAGACTAAGTGAATTATTATTATTATAATTATTATGATTATTCTTATAATATCATCATTATAATTATTATTGTGTTATTATCAATATAATTATTGTTGCTGTTATCATAATCATCATCATAATCATCATCATTATTATTATTACATTGTTGTTGTTGTTGCTGCTGTGATTGTTGTTGTTATTATTACTATTATTGTTATTATCATTATTATTACTGCTACTACTATTATCATTACCATTGTTGTTGTTGTTGTTCCTCTTCCTGACTCACACTCACCATGCAGTGTGTATATGATTTCCAACGATGGTCATTCGCTTGCTGAAGTTAAATCTTTTGTCGTTTGGTAATACATGGCGTCTGCGTTTATTCATGTGCCGGTGATGATGAATATCGTTATAAGAAGACGACTTTTACATCTTTGTTTAGGCGCACGTGCCACAGACCACAAGACTCTCCCCTAGATGACATTATGACAAACTTCATTCAGTCTTTCATACTTCATACCTCACACGCACTGTGAGCAACAACATAACAATGCAAGCAGTCCTAGCCCTAACCCCATCCATACTCAATCAGCCGATCATCACCTACGCATCAGGCCTAGGCCTGCCATACAAGTTATGGGCGAGATGAGCTTTTAAGCCTGTGCGCAATCTAGGAAAGAATCTGAGTGTCTGAGGGACACAGGTATAGTTTGTTCCATGCAACTGGGGGCTTGGACAGAGAAAGAGCCTTCCACCGTGAACACCTGGGTGTACAGCGTCGGCAATCGGAGGAGACACGTCATCAGAGGTAACGTTGGAACAGACAGACAGACGGTCAGGTGCAGGACCAGAGATGAATGAATGAATAGATCAATGTAGGAATGAATGAAGAGATCAATAAAGGAATGAGTGAATAGATCGATAAAGGAATGAATGAACAGATCATTAAAGGAATGAATGAATAGATCAATAAACGAATGAATGAATAGATCAGTAAAGGAATAAATGAACAGATCAATAAAGGAATGAGTGAACAGATCAATAAAGGAATGAGTGAACAGATCAATAAAGGAATAAGTGAACAGATCAATGAAGGAATGAATGAATGGTCCTCAACGCACATAAGATCCAGCTGGTCTGTCCGGCGATGTTTGTACGTTGTTAAACCTGCTCTTGGCTCCGTGATCTAGCGGCGAGTTCGTGTACACCACGACCCCCAGTCATTTACCCCCACAGTGGTCTTTGACCCTGGTGTGCATGGATTTAACGAAGAGTTGCTATACTTTCTGTCCACTTTGAAGCTGGTTTTTTTTTTTTTCTTCCTTGCCTCTGAATAAACCTATACCGTTCCATGCGAAATAAGACAGACATTAGTATCTGATATCCCGATCTGTCTGTCCCATCATGAGAGTGCCAGTCTCCTTCTGATAGCCAGCATTCATCAGTAACAGTTGAGGGGTTAACTATCTCAACGTCTACCTTCTGACAACCAGCATTCATCAGTGACAGTGAAGGGGTTAACTGTCTCAACGTCGGTGGTGCTAAACGCCTCGACAAGGCACAGAGGCCATGGCTTACTTCTGCAGCAATTCAGGCGATGCTTCTCCCTGTGAGACTGATACATCCTGAGAGACGCACGAAGCAGCGAGTGAATCGCTCCAAACGTGGCAAAGCTGCAAGTGTTTTGCAGGGGGTGATTGTGGTCAATGTATGTATGTATGTATGTATGTATGTATGTATGCATGCATGCATGCATGCATGCATGCATGCATGCATGCATGTATGTTGTATGTATGTATGTATGTATGTGTATGTATGTATGTACGTACGTACGTACGTACGTACGTACGTACGTACGTACGTATGTACGTACGTACGTACGTATGCACGTATGTATGTATGTATGTATCTTTGTATGCCTGTGTTTTATGTATGTATGCGTGTATGTATGTATGTATGTATGTATGTATGTATGTATTTATCTATCTTTCTGCCTGTATCTCTCTCTCTCTCTCTCTCTCTCTCCTCTCTCTCTCTCTCTCTCTCTCTCTCTCTCTCTCTCTCTCTCTCCTCTCTCCACTGGAATCACGGTATGTTTGTTTGTTTGTTTCTGGTTCATGATATACTAACCTTTACTTTTAGAATGAACGAAGAGGAAAATGAGTGAGCGGGTGAGTGAGTGAGCATACATGTGGAATGAGAGAGAGAGAGAGAGAGAGAGAGACAGACAGACAGACAGACAGACAGAGACAGAGAGAGAAACTGCGGCACCGAGCGAATCTGTGAAAAGAAAAAGAATAAAGAAAAGAAATAACCCATCCAAGTGGATCTGCTATTTTGGAACTATGATTGCAAACTGCGCCTTTGTGCAATGGGAGTCTGTCTTGGTCAGATGCATGCCACTACATTCTTTTAAGGTCTAGCCAAATGCGTGAACATGACAGTCAGCCGTTTTGATGTTGCAACTCCTGAAGGGATTTGCCGAATACATTCAACGACGTAATGCTGGTAGCCGTACAAAAAAAATAATGAGAGGCAGCTTGCTTTTAAGGAAGAAGAGGTGGAATATGGAGGGGGGGGGGGTGGGGGTGGTAAATGGGTTTTGTCGTCATGAAACTTAAGGTGTGCGTCACTTATTTTGTGACATCTTATACCAGTGAGGCATAAGAAACCGAAAAAGAAGACAAAATGGGAGAAAATTACAAACAGGCAAACCCACCACCATCTCCTACTCTTCCTCCCCTCCACCACACAAACACGCGCGCGCGCGCGTGCGGACATACACGCATGCACGCACGTACACAGCTACAGCAGCAGCAACAGCGAAAGAGACAAGATGAGGACGCCATTACGTCCATATCCAACAACAGCGGGTGAAAAGGGGGTGGATAGGTTTTGATGTAAAGAGATCTTAGATATATGTTGGTGTGACATTTACCGACCAATGTAGTATACGAACCTCAAAGAGACGACAAAAATGGAGGGAAATTTGAAGCAGACAAACAAGCTATTCGCCAGCCTCTCCTATCCTTCTTTCCCCTGACCACACACACACACACACACACACACACACACACACACACACAACACACACACACGACCACACACACACCACACACACACACACACACACACACACACACACACACACACCCGATCGCAGCATCAGCAACAGTATCTACAAAACAACAGAGAGAGAGAGAGAGAGAGAGAGAGAGAGGAGAGGGGAGAGAGAGAGAGAGAGAGAGAGAAAGAAGAAGAAGAAGAAGAAGAAGAAACTTCGTAGTAAATCGTGATTCACAACCGTCTCACTTCAAGTTCGCCCCCCTTGCTGGCTGTTACCGGCACGGCGCGTAAAACATTTAACGGTGCCTTTTAAGAACCCAAACGGCGTACCCCGTGCCAATTGGTTAATGACTCAACTTGCAGGGCTGACTCGACGCGCGAGCAAGAAGCGAGGGAAGGAGTAAGGGGGGATAATGCAGATAGAAGAGGTTCGTAGCCGGCCATGACAGTTTAAACCACCTCACGAAAAGTAACAGAGGAACAGCGAGGAGGGGAAATTCTTGGGCTCACTGTCCTGCCGAGCGCTGTGGATCATATTCATCATGTTCCTCAACAGGTGAATCGTGCTTTGGGTCATACTGTATTCCTCAACAGGTGAATCGGTATGCTTTGGGGTCATACTATATTCCTCAACAGGTGAATCGGTATGCTTTGGGTCATACTATATTCCGCAACAGGTGAATCGGTATGCTTTGGATCATACTATATTCCTCAACAGGTGAATCGGTATGCTTTGGGTCATACTATATTCCTCAACAGGTGAATCGGTATGCTTTGGATCATACTATATTCCTCAACAGGTGAATCGTTATGCTGTGGATCATACTATATTCCTCAACAGGTGAATCGTTATGCTGTGGATCATACTATATTCCTCAACAGGTGAATCGGTATGCTTTGGATCATACTATATTCCTCAACAGGTGAATCGGTATGCTTTAAGTCATACTATGTTCCTCAACAGGTCAATCGGTATGCTTTGGATCGTACTATATTCCTCAACAGGTGAATCGGTATGCTTTGGGTCATACTATATTCCTCAACAGGTGAATCGGTAATCGGTATGCTTGGATCATACTATGTTCCTCAACAGGTGAATCGGTATGCTTTGGATCATGCTATGTTCCTCAACAGGTCAATCGGTATGCTTTGGGTCATACTATATTCCTCAACAGGTGAATCGGTATGCTTTGGGTCATACTATATTCCTCAACAGGTGAATCGGTATGCTTTGGATCATACTATGTTCCTCAACAGGTGAATCGGTATGCTTTGGATCATACTATGTTCCTCAACAGGTGAATCGGTATGCTTTGGATCATACTATATTCCTCAACAGGTCAATCGGTATGCTTTGGGTCATACTATATTCCTCACAGGTCAATCGGTATGCTTTGGGTCATACTATGTTCCTCAACAGGTCAATCGGTATGCTTTGGATCGTTTTTATGTTCCTCAACGGGTGAATCGTTATACTTCGGATCATATCATGTTCCTGAACGGGTGAATCGTTACGCTTTGCATCCTGTTATGTTCCTCAACGGCTGAACCGTTATGCTTTGCATCCTGTTATGTTCCTCAACGGCTGAATCGTTATGCTTTGGATCCTGTTTTGTTCCTCAACGGACGATCGTGACGGAAATTTATATCATACAGGAGGTGTGCGGTGCCGATGCCTTATTATAGGCCATGTGTGGAAAAGTCCTGCAAACGTAATGGATGGGAAGGGGAGGGAGGGAGGGGTATGTGGGTATAGAGGTAGACGAGCATTGGGGTAGCGATTACATCAACGCCAGTTGAATGCTTTTCTTCAGTAAGGTTTTCTTTATCAGCTTTTCTTTATTTCTTCTTCATCTTTTTAAAAAAATTTTGCCTTTTAACTTTATTTCTAAATTCATTTCACTTTTTTTTTTTTTTTTTTTCGGGGGGGGGGGGGGTTGCTTTCTCACGTTCCATGTCCCTCTAGTAGCGGTGCACCCACGCCCACGCGCGCCACCATACCCAGGTACGTCCTGTTCAAATCCCAGCAGTGCAGTGCACAGGGAGCAGTCAACGTCAGGCAACCCGGCAGAGAAGACACTGCGCTACTGCCGAGTCACGTCAGCGGTGTTCAGAACAAAATGATTCTGGTCGAACAACTCACTGGGCTACAGGATAGCAGAGTGGAGCAAGCTCACATCTACAAGACTGAAGATGCCAGTATGCCAGCAGTTTGAGGGATCTGGATTCCTGGCTTCGCCGAAGCGGTTGAGGCAAGTGGATTTGTCGGGCTCATCAACCTATGATCTCATGAAACAGCTCGGGATTTCTGATAAGAAGATGACCAGAACCCCAAAGGCATTGGCAGAGGACCAGAACCCCGAAGGCAATGGCAGAGGCCGTTGAAAGAGAGTTCCAGCTGGATCTGCTCGAGGAGGGACAAAAGTAAGAATTTCACAAAGCTTAGATTCCCCACATTTGGAACGGGTGTCCTGATAGCGATGTGAGTGAGACATCTGCCTAAAAAGGCACGCCTTGAAACGCCTACCTCATCCCCGAAGTTGTGGTTCGAACCCAGGCCACGTTAGGCGAAACACGCCTGGCGGCAGAAGGGCATCTGGAGTCATGACCTGGATGCAGTCTGGCTCCGTTGCAGTGTCAGGAACTGAGGGCCAGACCACACGTCTGAGAAGAGTTTCTTCTCTGAAGACCTTCTGGTGTCAAACCTTCCGTAGATGTTCTTTCTAAGGGAAGGCATCGGCATCCATACCCATATCAGCACTCTTCCAGTGGCCTCAGGTCTCCCGGAGGTTCACCATCTGATCCGCCAGGCTTCCCAACGCGCGCCATAAAGCACCCGCGCAGCAACCGGCATCAGAGTATCACTGGTCAGCTTCCCCGAAGTTGGAGTATGGCTGCCGTAATGGCGGGATAAAAAGAAAAACGGTCATACACACACAAAACCCCACTCCCTTTGTTGGGTAAACGGGATTAATACTTTGCCTGTCCACACAGGGAGTGTCCGCAGGAGTATCAGCCTGCGTACGCAGAAAGAAAGAAAGAAGAAAGACAGAAAGACGGTCAGCTGCTATGATGAGACTTGTGGTTCCCTTGGGGATAATGCCTTCGATCACTAGATGATCTGTAGGTTCGGACCACGTTTTCACCAATCCACACAACCTACCCTTCGCTTGCCCCTCCCCTGCCAACGCTTTCACAAATGTGCGTTTTCGATTAATGGTGTGTGTGTGTGTGTGTGTGTGTGTGTGTGTGTGTGTGTGTGTGTGTGTGTGTGTGTGTGTGTGTGTGTGTGTGTGTTGTCTTTGTGATTGTTCTGCGCCGATCTCCATCTTTTTCTGCCATCCGTCGAGCAAGCAACGAACAAAGTTTCACGATTCGAGCAGAGTCAAGCTCAACGTTTTTGATGTTGCTTTATATTGACAATCAACATCAGCATCAAGAGCTGTAATTAGCGAAACAAAATAGTACCATGATTGCTCTTTTCGTTGTTGCTGTTCTTGTTGTTTTTTTCTTGTTTTCCTGATGACGATGATGGTGATGAGGAGGAGGATGGTGATGATGATGTTGATGATGATGATGATGATGATGATGATGATGACGACGACGACGACGATGACGATGACGTTTTTGATAATGATAATGATAATAATGATCTTGGTCTTATTGTAGTAGCAGCAGCTGTAGTAGTAGTAGTAATAGTAGTAGTAGCAGCAGCAGCAGCAGCCATAGTAGTAGTAGTAGTAGTAGCTGTAGTAGCAGTAACAGTAGTAGTAGTAGTAATCCGGTAGTACTAAGTTTAAAACAGGCAGCTCAGGAATTTATAACAGCCGAAATATGCAGTTTCTCTCTCTGTTTGTTTGGTGGTGGTTTTTTTTTTTTCCTCCTTTTTTTCATCTCTCTTCGTTGCCCTTGTCTCCTCCCCTTCACTTTAACCACCACTCTCTCTCTCTCTCTCTCTCTCTCTCTCTCTCTCTCTCTCTCTCTCTCTCTCTCTCTGGTGGAATTCCAGCATCTTTTTTTTTTCTCCTCATCCGATGAGCAATGAAACAACTCTCTCCGCATCCGCTGTACCCCAGCTAACCTACATTCTGAACAAACGAAGGGAAATAAATCCAATCAGACACAACCCATTTCAGTCACGAGTGCTCTCCTGTTCCACTTCCTGTCTCCATTCCCCCTCCGCAGCTTGCACCCCTTCACCATGACCGGCATGTCCTTAAAGCGTGTTTTTCTGAAATACCATTCCACAGTCGTTACGTTTGGAAGGGGTTAATACTCCTGGTGCTGTACGCACGCATGGCATGAGGAGGTGGGGGATGTTGCTGCTGCTGTGCAGCTGACTCGAATTATCGTTAGGGGCTTCGACGAGTGTAAAACGCTTGTTAGAGCGGACTTTGAAGAGAAGGGGGAGTTCTGGGGCTTCATCATAATCACGTGCGGTGCTTTTGGTGGATGTTTCCCCCCTCAAACACTTTGTCTTTTTTTTTTTTTTTTTTTTTTTTTTTTTTTTTTTTTTTTAATCCCCACAGTTACGACTGGCTGTGTATATTTTTCATGCTATCAACATGTGGTGTTTTGTCACGTCATTGTTTTGGCATGTTCAAGAATTTCCTGAACACAATCAGTCCTAGAAATGATAATCGATGTTTTGTGTTTTTGGTGTATTTGGCATGAGGGATGGCAGCATGCGCATGCATACATACATACATACATACATACATATATATATATAGTTTGTAGGCGAGCAACGTTAGGTAAATGTTTGAAGGTGAGTGTGGTGTGTTATTCTGGACATTTTTGTCGCTGGTGAGCCTGTGAATGAGGCTGATTACTGATTCAATCCCTAAACACACCACGAATAGCGAAAATGCCCTTTGTATGTTTGTGTGTTTTTTTTTTTTCCTTAAAATGTTATTTCTGGACAGCTTTACATTTGCAAAAGATCTTCGCAGCACGGCACACTGTTTATGACGTGTATAGCATATCTGACTGGAGGAGAACCATATCAGGGCTGTCAGTAGTAGTAGTAGTAGTAGTAGTAGTAGTGTAGTAGTACAAATTGCAACAACCGCAGCAGCAATAGTAGTAGTAGTAATAGTAGCAGTAGTAGTAGAAGTGGTAATAGTAGTAGTAGAAGAAGTAGTTGTAATAACAGCTGCAGTCGTAGTAGTAGTAGTAGTAGTAGTAGTAGTAGTAGTAGTAGTAGTAGCAGTAGCAGCAGCAGCAGCAGCAGCAGTATTAGTAGTAGTAGTAGTACTAGTTTGTAATAACAGCTGCAGCAGCAACAGCATTAGTAGCAGCAGCAGCAGCGTCGTTGGTGTTGAAGGAAAACTCTCAGTGTCATGAAACACGGACGATTTGTATGGCATTTCTCTCTCTCTCTCTCTCTCTCTCTCTCTCTCTTCTCTCTCCTCTCTCTCTCTCTCTCTCTCTCTCTCTCTCTCTCTCTCTCTCTCTCTCTCTCTCTCTCTCTCATCTCTAGTTTACCAGCTGGTGATAAATGAACTTCCCTACCTCCGTGCCCCAGTGACCTACATTACAGGCTAACGAAGGGAAAGGAAATCCAATCCAACAAAGCTCACGTGCAACGTAGCCGATCAGCGTGGCGTTTCATGACCCGATTTCCCTTGGCTGTCTATTTAGTTACATGTCAAGGCGGCTGAAGTTGCCGCTGAAATGCCAGTCAGATGCTAGTGCCAGCTCTCTTGAGACTGACTCATCTTCTTATTAGAGGCTAAATGGGTAATAATTATGGAAACTGTTTTTCAGGCCAGCTGAGTAGGAGAGTTGCTCTTTTTTTTTTAAACGCCTCTCGAAGTGAGGTGAATGATCTGAGAGAAAATGAAAGCCCAGTTTTATCATGAACACACGTTGTGTACTATAAAATCATGCCAGAGGTAGATCTTAAATGTTTTCCTCCAAAGATCAATGGAATGAGCAAAATGATCTTAACAATCATGATTTTGTCATGATTGTTAGAAATATTGTCAAATTCTATCGTCTCCCTCCCCCCCCCCCCCCCCCCCCCCCCCCCCCTTCACCCCACCCCCCTCCCCTCCCTGCAGACTGTCTGTTGTATATACATTTTCATATTCATCTGTCTCCAGATAACATCTTTCTTCCATGGCAGATTCTTCTTACATGACGCACAAGAATTTTGCTGAACGTGTTTTTTTTTTTTTTAATCTGTCGACACAATTTGCCCCATTTTTCAAAAGCCCCCCCCCCCCCTCCTCTCTCTCTCTCTCTCTCTCTCTCTCTCTCTCTCTCCTCTCTCTCTCCTCTCTCTCTCCTCTCTCTCTCTCTCTCTCTCTCTCTCTCTTACGTGGAATTCCTGCATTTTTGATCAGGCGGTGAGCAATCAACTCCCCCGCCGACTATGCCCCAGCAACCTACATTCAAGACCGACAAAGGGAAATAAATCCCATCAGACAAACCATTTTAATCGTGAGTGATCTCCTCTTCCACATCCTGTCTCTGTTCTCTTCTGCAGACTGCAAACCTCCATTATGACCTGCATGTACTTAGTTCACAAGTTGTTGATTTTGTCCATG
>JADBJO010002391.1:57500-62500 GCA_016801955.1 Conus betulinus
GAAACATCTATGGACCCGAAGAAAAACCTTGTCTTCAGGGGGGAACGACACAGAATGCAAGATGCTTGATTTATGTTTACAACGGAGCATTTGCTTGGAAAACAATCGTTGTTGTCGAAAACGACACGAAGAAAACTCTGTCTGTCTGTCTGTCTGTCTGTCTGTCTCTCTCTCTCTCTCTCTCTCTCTCTCTCTCTCTCTCTCTCTCTCTCTCTCTCTCTCGTGTGAAGCTCGGGAAGCTCCAGCGCCAGTTTTTTCCAGAGAAGATGACCTCACACGCCCCCTAGCTTAGTGACCTACTTCACGGCCGGCGACGGAAGGGGAAGGGAGGGGAGTGAATTGAATTCAATCCGGCAGATCCACCTAAAACATGACTAATAACTTGTCTCACTTCCTGTTCCACGCCACGCGTTCCGCTGTCTTCTGACCAATTTCCTCGCCGCATAATGCAGTTAACGATGCTTTGGAAGTGCTGGCACTGCGCGATGAAAGAGTTAATGACGCTCGGTCCTCTGAAGACGGTGCTCATGCAGATGAAAGAGTTAACTGGCACACTGTGACAGTTGATTCACAGGCTCCTCAAACGGTAAGGTTGTGTTACTCGGTTGTTTGTGTGTTTGTTTGTTGGTTTATTTGTTTGTATGTTTGTTTGTTGTTTGTTCTCTGCATTTAGTTCTTGGCCTCGGTGTCATGTACTGTGGTTCATTTGGCGTGTCCTTGGGAAGACGAATGATGCTCTCTAGACGCTATCGTGGTAAGTGTCACATGAAATTCTGCCCTTTTTTTTTTCCCCTCTTTTTTTTTTTTTCGAGGCGGGGGGGTGGGGAGGGGGGGGGGGGGATCTAAGCTGAATACCTTTCCTGGTAAGCCAAAGCGTTTTGGTTTGATGTGTTTGGTTGGTGGTGGTGTGCGTGTGTTTGGGAGGGGGGGGGGGGGGGCAGGGGGTTGTCAAGTGGCACTAAATATTTCTTGCTGCTTCTTCTCTCCCTTCCTCCTGATCCTCCCTACCCTCTTCTTCTCCTGCTTCTGCTGCTGCTCCTGCTCGTCCTCTTCCTCCGTTCTCCCCCTCCTCCTCCTGCTCCTTCTCCTCCTCCTCCTCCTCCTCCTCCTCCTTCTTCTTCTTCTTCTCTTCTTCTTCTTCTTCCTTCTTCTTCTTCTTCTTCTCTTCTTCTTCTCCCCCTCCTCCTCCTCCTTCTTCTCCTCTTTCCTCTCCTCCTCCCTTCTCCTCCTCCTCCTCAAACCTCCTCCTTCTCCTTTCCTCTCCACCTCCTCCTCCTCCTTTTCTTCTTCCTCCTCCTTCTTCTACTCCTCCTCCTCCTTCTCCTCCTCCTCCTCCTTCTCCTATTCCTCCTCCTCCTCTTCTCCTCCTCCTCCCCTCCTTCTTCCTCCTCCTTCCTCCTCCTCTCTCTCCCTCCTCCTCCTTCTCCTCCTCCCTCTCCTCCTCCTCCTTCTTCTTCTTTTAAGATGTCATTATCATTATTACTCTTCTTCTTCTTCTTCTTCTATTCCTCTTCCTTCTTGTCTTCACTTGTCTTCCGCATATACAATGCATACAAACGTTTCACTTTTTTGTGTTTTTTTCAACGTCATCATCAATCTTTTATCATCTCATTCATTCCCCCCCCCCCCCCCCCCCCTTGTCTTGTTCTTAGCCCAGGAATGAAGGAAGGTGAATGTGGTGCCCATTAATATGCCTCTTCCTGACGATTACCATAATGTGTTGCAAGACCTTAGATGAAATGCATGCCCCCCCCCCCCCCCCCCCCCCCCCCCCCCCCAAAAAAAAAACCTGTTATTCCTTCACTGGCAATTTCAGAAATTGCCATTCTATGGTATTCAGAACGTAGAAAGCGGTGTAAAAATCTGTCAACATGTGTCGTTTTTTACCTCTTAAAAAAAAAAAAAAAAAAGACCGTATCTGCTACGTACGCTCAGCAAACGTTTAGACACACGGGAGAGAACGGAGGGAGGCGAAAGGAAATCTTTATGTTGGGATTCAGCGTTTTCAATCTGGTTACATCTAAGGCTGAAAATTATTGTGTTTCACATTTGTTTAACAACTGTATATTTATTTTGTTATTTCGTTTGTTTTTACTCAGCCACGATTCTTTTTCCTTTTTTTTTTTTTTTTTGTCTTCTTCCTTTTTCCTCTTCTTTCCTTCTTCCTTCCTCCCTTCCTTCCTTCCTTCCTTTTTTTGTTTTTCTTTTTCTCTGTCTGTCTGTTGTTTTCTTTGTATATGCAGCACATTATCAGACTGAGAGTGACAGTACACCACACATTAGAACATCAACAAACCCAGACACATTGTATCAAACACCAAAAGACTAAAGTCAGCAAAAAAAAAAAAAATGTGTCCATTCGTGAGAAAACATAGAGACTATGCATGGTGTGACAGAGACTGGTTGTGAGTAAAAAAAAAAAAAAAAAAGAAGAAGAAAAAGAAAAAAAAAAGAAAAGAAAAGAAAAAAGAAAGGAAAGAGGGGGGAAAAAGTTAGTTGTGGAAACTGGTTTTTTTTTTTTCGCTGTGTGTGTGTGTGTGTGTGTGTGTGTGTGTGTGTGTGTGTGTGTGTGGTGTGTTTCTTTTTTTTTTTTCAGATGAAGAGGACAGAGTGAAGCACCAAAAAATGAAGAGGTGGATTTCGGCCTTAGAAGGGGGAAAAAAAAAGTCACCGTCTTAGGTGCTCCATTGATCCGACAACTGATGCCACACAAAAAAAAATTAATTAATTTAAAAAAAAAAAAAAAAACGCTCTGTATGGCACACTTACATGATCTTGTTTATGAAGGTAGGCCTGTTCGGTGTACTTTTTGTCTTTCGTTAGGATATTAACTCCAAACGTAGCTTGCACGTATTTTCAAATCCGTGTCATGTTCAACCATGTTTATGTGTCTCTACCCTCAAAAAACAAAATACCCGATGCTATCGTTAATAAGTGAGTGACACAAACATATTTCCATGCTTTTATGGTAAAGCTATGCTTGTATAAATCAGTGTTCGGTGCTTTTAAATTGTTTTGTTTTGGATGAACTCTGGTATAGTTATTCCTCAGTAATGTTTAAGTAAGCCTATGTCACACTCACAACTTCTCAGTCACAAAATCTCCCCCATTGAGATGTGCTGATCGATTACTTTTTTTTTTTTTTTCAGCTTGATTTGTAAGTACGTAGTCAGTTCTGGCGTTTGATGGGCGTTATCTATTGTTTATACCGGAGGCGGAGAGTCGGGCTTCAGGCACCAACGGACAGCATACCAGTAAGATAATTCAGCCACGTAACCTTTGCTTTTCTCTCAATCATCGGTGTCTCGTTCAGACAAATTTCGCGCACACAACACACTCCACACACTCTCTCTACTCTCTCTCTCGCTCTCTCTCTCTCTCTCTCTCTCTCTCTCTCTCTCTCTCTCACTCTCTCTCTCTCTCACACACACACACACACACACACACACAACACACACACACACACACACACACACACACACACACACACACACACACACACACACTTGCGCACGCACGCTCTCACGCACGCACGCACGAGAGACAGAGACAGACAGACAGACAGACAGACACACACACCCACACACACACACACACACACACACACACACACACACACACACACACACACATGTACACTTGCATGCACACTCATGTACCTACACATACGTACACGTACACATACGCGTGTATGCACGCACATATCCGCACAAAAAATGCACGGATGAACACCCAGACAGAGAGAAAAGTGAGAAGTTCGGTAGACAGAAAGACAGACAGACTAACGGACAGATTGTGGACAGACAGACAGACAGATATAGTAGATAGATAGGACAGGCAGATAGATAGTCAACAGACAGAGAGATAGGCAGACAGACACACACAGATCAACAGACATCCCGCGTCAAAAACAAATTCATAAGCTGAATAATTATTCACTACAGTACACTTGCGATCCCGTAGATTGAGCTGTCCTATAAATCAAAATATTTACATAGAAAGGCACTATCACATGCGCACAACAGCACTCTCTCTCTCTCTCCTCTCTCTCTCTCTCCTCTCTCTCTCTCCTCTCTCTCTCTCTCCGTCTCTCTCTCTCTCTATGGTATATGTGTATCGAGAAGAAGGCGGCCATTTCTGCTCGCTCATTGAATCCCGAAGAACACACATGCAACCATTTCAATGCCCGGTGCAGCTGTACTAGCTCCGTTTAAAGACCCGTGGCCTTTTGATTCCTCTCCTTACCTCTCGCCCATGACTTCCGTTTCCGGTCCGGAAGAATGACGACCCATCACCAATGCCGGAAGTAAAGCTAGAAAGATCAAATTGCGATCGGTCAAAATGAATGTGTGCTGGCTGAACACTCTAGGATGGGGAATCGAGTGCTCGTTCTCCGCATTTGGGGAGCATGTGATGGGATTCCCAGCGAAAAGCATTCGCTAACTTCGGTATATGTTAATCGTTTTCAAGATGTTCAAAGCTCTCTCTCTCTCTCTCTCTCTCTCTCTCCCTCTCTCACCTCTCTCCTCTCGTAATCCTATCTCTCTCTCTCTCTCTCTCTCTCTCTCTCTCTCTCTGTGTGTCTGTGTGTGTGTGTGTGTGTGTGTGTGTGTGTGTGTGTGTGTGTGTGTGTCTGTGTCTGTTGTCTGTGTGTGTCTATGTCTCTGTGTGTCTTTCTGTGTCTGTCTGTCTGTCTGTGTCTACCTGTCTGTCTAAGAACACATTTCTAGTGAACCGCCGGAATCATTTCCATGCAGAACAATACACACATGTCCACAATGAGCAGGTCTGTATTAACTCCTCTCCCTATCCCCTCCCTCGCCTCTCTCTCTCTCTCTCTCTCTCTCTCTCTCTCTCTCTCTCTCTCACACACACACACACACACACACACACACACAGAGACAACACACACACAGAGACAACACACACACACCACACACACACACACACACACACACACACACACACACACACACACACACCACACACACACACACACA
>JADBJO010002391.1:67500-80000 GCA_016801955.1 Conus betulinus
ATTTTTAATTCAATAAGTCTGTTTACACTTATTTTATCGACCAAATTCTAGAGAATTTTCAGTTTTTATTTTTCTCATTAAAAAGGTAACTCGATCTACCGTTGTGCTTTTCTTGCCTGACTGTTAAACCGATCCTAGTACTTGCCTTAATAATAGGAATAATCAAAATAGTAATAGAAATAAGTTTCAAATGAAAAGAAATAAATTCTAGAAATAACGACAAAAAGATGAAATACAAGCAATTTCCAAATCATTTCAACGGAAATACTCAAAGCAGATCCAAATCAAACATGGGTCCCCCCCCCCCCCCCCCCCCCCCCCCCCACCCCCTCCAATCCCACTCTTTTCCACACCCTTTTCCTTCTTTCTTCCCGCTGCGCAAAACAAGTTCAACTAACATTATCATCGGGGACGAAAAAAAAGTCTACGTTCATCAAAACACACACACACACACACACACACACACACACACACACACACACAAAATTAAAAAAAAAAAAAAAAAAAAACCGAAACAAAACAAAAAATTCAAGCAAATACAAGTGTCCATTTCAATCCGAGCGATTCGAGGAATTAACCTCAAACTGGTTGCCATTTCAATAGGTGTGTCATTCCAACATCCCGATATGTTTACGGTGGAATTATTTTCGAAGGAAACAAAAATAAGGAACCATGGAAAGATTGTGTGTGTGCGCGCGCACAGAGAGAGAGAGAGAGAGAGAGAGAGAGAGAGAGAGAGAGAGAGAGAGAGAGGCACACGCACGAACGCACGCTGCCGCTCGCGTCATGGCGGTCTATCACCATTATACAGCAACAGACAGCTCCAAGCCTATCTGAAAACAAGGGAGGCAACAGCCTTCAAGAAGCGATCCCCAGCAACAAGTGTTTCTTTCCCGCAGCGCAAACCTGGATACTGCTTCCTACATTTATTTAGCTGACAAAAATGCACTCAGTCGTAATGAGCAATTTGACGTTCTTGATTATCTTTGAATTATAGATGAAAAAAAAAAAAAAAAAAAAAAAAAAAATCTTTTTTTTTTTTTTTTTTTTTTTTTTTTTTGCCTGAGACAAAACTCGTAATGCCCTGGTGTAAGGAACACCATCAGAGTATCGTACAAAGCCCGGTGTAAGCGAACCATAGTGGTAAGCTAGACGCACAGTAAAAAAAAATAATATAGCCATTTTTTTTCTCCCTATGATATTCAATAAAGCACAGCACGCGCAAATTGTACAGGACTGCCAAAGATGTAAGTAACCATTGACAGAATAATAAAGGTGATAATAAAGGAGGAGGGGGGAGGAGAGGGGGGGGGGGGAGGGGGGGATCAAGGTTGATTGATCAATCGCGTAGCTTTTTATGTACAGATTCGCATTACCATATTGCAAGTCTTCACCTCCTTGCGCGGGTCTGGTGGTCCGTCCCCTGTGTCTGTTTACGGGTAGGCGGGGTGTTAATCACAGTTGGCGGGTGACCGTGTGGAATAACATAGTGCCAGCTCGGTGCACGGGAACGCGGGGCACAGCCTACGGTGCATGCAGTACCGCCGACCACAGTGACTAGCGGACAGGAACAAGCTGGCATACCTGGTTAGAGCGGAAGTCTCTCGCCCGGAAGCGGCTGGTGACTTGTGTTGACAGAGAGAGTGGTGGGAAAATGTGACGAGTTCCTGTTCCTTTCCTTTGCCGTTGGATGCTCCTTTCCACAATACCCGTCCATTTTTGGTTGAGGTCAGAAATCAGAAATGTCAAAAGTCATGGGAGGAGGGGGAGGGGAAGGGGAAGGGGGGGGGGGGAAGAATCGCGTAGCGTGTCGATGCATTTGTTAACAGCCTATGTCACACGGGAATCTCAAGCAACGTTTTGTGTGGAACACACATGCAGCACGGTGTTTTCTGCGTGTTCTGTCTGACATGCTTTGTAAAAGAAAAATAAACAAATGTAATGAAAAATTTAAAAAAAAAAAAAAAAAAAGAAATGAATTGATGTTATTTTGCACACGCTCTCATTCTATGACGTGCACGCGCTCTCGTTTTACGACGTGCACACGCCTCATTTTACGACATGCACGGGAATCATTTTACGACGTACACGGGAATCATTTTACGACATGCACGGGAATCATTTTACGACGTGCACGGGAATCATTTTACCACGTGCACGGGAATATTTTACGACATGCACGGGAATCATTTTACGACATGCATTGAAATGTTGTTCAGAACTGCGTGTGATCAGTATGGACCCCTGCTTAAGCAGCTGCTTGGCTGCTGTGACCCCGTGACAGCCGAAATCAGGCCGCCTGCGCAAACCAGCAGCCATCACTTTGAAACGAGTCTCGGGTCACGCTTATCGCTCGACCGAAATGGTCACTGATAACACAGTGTATCTCTTTCATGATGGGTCATCTGGCAATGCGGAAGTCAACGTTAATGAAGGGGTGCCAGATAAACAGTCGTGAGCATACAGGGATGATCTCGTGAGCATACAGGGACGATCTCGTGAGCATATAGGGACGATCTCGTGAGCATACAGGGACGATCTCATGAGCATACAGGGACGATCTCATGAGCATACAGGGATGATCTCGTGAGCATACAGGGACGATCTCGTGAGCATACAGGGATGATCTCGTGAGCATATAGGGACGATCTCGTGCGCATATAGGGACGATCTCGTGAGCATACAGGGACGATCTCGTGAGCATACAGGACGATCTCGTGAGCATACAGGGATGATCTCGTGAGCATACAGGACGATCTCATGAGCATACAGGGACGATCTCGTGAGCATACAGGGACGATCTCGTGAGATATAGGGATGATCTCGTGAGCATACAGGACGATCTCATGAGCATACAGGACGATCTCATGAGCATCCAGGGATGATCTCGTGAGCATATAGGGACGATCTCGTGAGCATACAGGGACGATCTCGTGAGCATACAGGGACGATCTGGTGAGCATACAGGGACGATCTGGTTTCCACTGAAAGTCCAAGCTTAGTTTTCAGTGGACGCTCTTCACCAAGGGTGAATGCAAAGGACAGATAGGAGGGATGTATGGGTAGTAGCTGCACGAAGTCTTTCAATGCAATTGTGTTTATTACAATGTAGGGTTGAAAAGAAACCTTGCTTTCGTCTCTGTTCGTTTGCTCTCCCTTGTTTTTCTTTTTTAACTGTGATGTAGCAGTGGTGTGCTCCAAAGTGCCGACGTGTTGGTCTTCATCACACTGAACACCGCGTCCGGATCGTCATCATCAAAACAGATCTGCCACGTGCACTGCAGCCAATCAAAAACGCTGTCGACCCCTCACTGACAGCGGCTGTTTCTGCTGTTCACAGGCTGACGTCAGAGCAAACTCAGTCCCCGTCCAGATGCATGCCTTCTGTCTACCCACGTATGAGATACGAGAAAAGGGCTGCAACGGAAACAGACGTTGCTGGTAAGGAGTATAAACAAAATGACAGAAAAAGGAAGCAGGCATCTCCTGTACACGCATAACCTGTCGCGTTCACCACATCAACTCCGACAATGAATTGTTTCCAAGCAGCCAAGCGAACTGTGCTTGGTGTACCGATGTCCGGACATGTTCCTCTTGAAAAAAGAGACTGTGCGATACCTGACAGTGGGCTTAAGTGAGCTTAATCTCCAAAGTCAGTTTGGCAACTGTCGATGATCAGGATCATGAGTGACTTCAATGTGATTGCAGCCATCGACTTTAACAGTAGGAACTGTCAAAGTTAGAACCATCTACGGCGGTCGTCTTCGTCTCGTCCAGCGAGTCCGGAATATAGTTATTGTTGACGCAATCCCCATTGTACAGGTCCGGTATTTTTTGGAGCCCCCCATTGTCACAGTAGACACCGGTCATGGCGGCATCATGGCTTGGAATGAGAGGCTGGTCCATGGCTGTCAGCACCTCGGACAAGCTGGAGGAACACTCCGAGGAACCATCAAATTCCTCCACGGGACTCGTCGTCCCTGATGCGAAGGCGAGCTGGATGTAGCTGTCGCCCATGGTGCAGCCGTCTGTCCTGGGGCCTGGAGGCGAGGACGATGCGGGAACCTGGCTGCAGTGTGGGTCGAGCACCAGGCAGGTTGAATCCGGGTCACTTTCTGGGGGCCCCTCAGTGGCAAGAGCTGAGACCACCCCTTGAGCAGAGTGATTTGTGGATGGGAACGTGTGCCCAGCTGCCGGAGCTGAATCTTTATCCAGACCCAGTTCAGCCTCCTCTTCCCGGTGAGCCAGTTTCCCAGCCTTTGTGGGCAGGACCGCAACGTCTACCCCGATGTATTCCGGCAGCGGGAAGGAGAGCGCGTCCGTATCTTCCGCGGCGAGCTGTACCCGAGCGAGGCAGCCTGGATCCTCTTCCCAGGTCCTAGCACCTGCCGTTTGCGCAGGGTCTTGGGGGTACAGGGTGTAGCCCTGGTTGTCCACTTCTTCATGACGGGTCTCGCCGGCTCTGGTTTCTTCAGGATCTGTGGGGCAGGGGCTGTAGCCTTGGTTGTCCCCCTTCCCAAGGGGGTTGCCGGTGGTGGTTGGCTCAGGGTCTGTGGGGCTGGGGGTGTAACCTTGGTTGTCCCCCTTATCAAGGGGCTTGCCGGTGGTGGTTGGTTCAGGATCTGTGGGTCCGGGGCTGTGGCCTTCGTTCTCCTTCGCTTTGAGACAAGAGTCAGCCGTGGACGTAGAACAGGTTTTGGAGACAGTCCATACAACCTGAGAGGAAAAGTAACGAAACCAGTCTGTTGATCTGTGTTTGCTTCTTTGCTCGTAGGGTAAGTTACAATTCACGATGTTGTGGTCACACTTCCAGAATGATGACAACAACAACAACAACAACAACAACAACAACAACAACAACAACAACTACCACCATCACCAACATCAACAAATGAATACATGGGCCACAAATGAGGACGACAGATAACCTCTTGACATCCAATTAAAAAAAAAAAAAAAAAAAAAAAAAAAAAAAAAAACGAAAAATGTCACACACCAAAACGATAACTTGTCCACAATATGATAGAATTCAAGTTGCAGTAGACACCCCCCCCCCCCCCCCCCCCCCAACAACTCAACCTGCACTCCTGCATCAGTGAGTGTGAACTTACATGGTGCTCCCACTGCTGTATGGAGGGTGCGAATTTCTTGCTCTTGTTCTGCACACTGTTTCTGCACAGCCTGAGAGACACATCAACAGGGAAAAGTAAACGAATAGGTAAGTAAGTGCGTCAAGTGTGTACCTCTTTTTAACACCTGTAAAAAATGATGGTGTCTGTAGTCTGTTGTCTAATACACAATTATGCTGTTTTTCCTTTGTTAATCTCTATTTCTTTCTTTATATCATTAATTCATAAGCAATAGCAATTATTGATTGTCCTGTCATCATCATTATCATTATCGTCATCGTTGTCATCATCATCATCAACATCATCATCATCATCGTCATGATCATGATCATTCTCATCATCATCATTTGGTGTATTCATCTTATTTCACTACTAGCGTTATTGCAATTGCCTCTGCTGTATAACAGCCTGGCTCTCTATTTTCGCTGTATGTCTTTATCAAGAAGAATAATGTCGAATTTTGCCTTCACCACAAGGGAGGAGTGTTAAAAAACAAGCAAATACGTAAATAATTACAAGTAAAAAAGGTTACACACACACACACACACACACACACACACACACACACACACACACACACACACACACACACACACACACAGAGAGAGAGAGAGAGAGAGAGAGAGAGAGAGAGAGAGAGAGAGAGAGAGAGAGAGAGAGAGAGAGAGAGAGAGAGAGAAGAGAGAGAGGGTGGATCATCACTACTCTTTGTCTTCGAATCTGACTAAATTCTCCCAGGAATCACCACTCCTTGCCTCGGAATCTGACTAAATTCTCCCAGCAGTCACCACTCTTTGCCTTAGAATCTGACAAAATTCTCCCAGGAGTCACCATTCTTTGCCTTAGAATCTGACTAAATTCTCCCAGCAGTCACCATTCTTTGCCTTAGAATCTGACGAAATTCTCCCAGCAGTCACCACTCTTTGCCTTTGGAATCTGACGAAATTCTCCCAGCAGTCACCCACTCTTTGCCTTAGAATCTGACGAAATTCTCCCAGCAGTCACCACTCTTTGCCTTAGAATCTGACAAAATTCTCCCAGGAGTCACCAACCACTCTTTGCCTTGGAATCTGACGAAATTCTCCCAGCAGTCACCAAATAAATAATAAGGGTGACATTGGGCAGTCACAATATTGAAAGCCTCCGTGCACTATGACGAAGCACCAGTTGCCTTAAGTTAGAAATATCACAGTCCATTCATTTCTAGTAGGTCGAAAGTTTAATCACCAGGGGTTTTCTAAAAAAATTTTTTTTAAAATAAAAAAAAGATAGCAACCAGACGCAAGTGCCTTTTTGCCTTGGAATCTGACTAAATTCTCCCAGGAGTCAAACTATGCAAATACTGCAAAAAAAAATATCAAGTGTATACCAACTTTCCATCTGAGTTTTTTGATGAGCATATACTTACCCTGGCGAAAGAAACTGGACACGTGTCACTGCCCGCACCGATCACGGGTCACATGCTAGAACATGTGTCAAGCCTTAGAATTAGCTGAATTCTGTAAAAAAAATTTCCTTGCGATTTGTGCCCGATGAAAACTTAGTTCACCCGTTTGTTGATCGATTACTGGCCTCAATCAGCTCGTTGTCAGTCAGCCGTAACAGTATGGTGATTGAGAGGAGAATTGCACCAACAACTTATGGTGATTGAGAGGAGAATTGAACCAACAACGTAGTGCGTTTCGTTCAGTTACGTCAGCGTTGCGCTTCATATGAGCGAAAACACACATGGCGCATGCGCGGCACGTATTTTCACGAACGTTGTCAAACACATTTCATAAGTACTGATTCTGTTGAGTTTCGCCCATTGGTCAGATAACATTTCTGACGTGAGAAATTTGTGTTTTTGTCTGTTTTTGATTAATTAACACCATCGATACAACAATTTTACAAACGAGACAAGAGAGAGTGTGAGAGAGAGAGAGAGAGAGAGAGAGAGAGAGAGAGAGACAGAGACAGAGAGAGAGAGAGAGAGAGACAGGCAGAGAGAGAGACACAGAGAGAGAGAGAGAGAGAGAGAGAGAGAGAGAGAGAGAGAGAGAGAGAGAGAGAGAGAGAGAGAGAGAGAGAGACAGAGAGAGAGAGAGAGAGAGAGAGAGAGAGAGAGAGAGAGAGACAGAGAGAGAGAGAGAGAGAGAGAGAGAGAGAGAGTCCAACAAAAAAAGTGGTAGAGAAAGCCAAGTTAAAATAAACAAATCTATCATGAATATGAAATGACTTGGTAAAGATCTATGGAGCAAAATAAATAAAATATATATTAAAATAACGGAATGGGGAGGGGTGGGGGGGGGGGGGTCAGTTTCCGTATTATTATAGTCTATCGACGACGCAAATCCAGTCAGGGCAAAAATGGAGGAGGGGGTTGAGGAGCAAAGAGAAAGGACGTGTTGGTTGGAAGATGCTACGATTTTCTTCTTCCTTTCCCCGCAGTGCTCGATAAATCGGATCAGTCTGTGATACAAATGACGTAGTTTTCTCTCTCCGCGTCCACTCCGTCACTTTACAAAACGTGCTGCAAAGGGGAACTACTCTTGGCCACCTGTGCTTTCTCTTGTCTTGGAGAGAGGACAGGCGTGCAGCGCGCGCTCTGACGTTTGATTTCCAGTGCCACAACGGCAGCCGAGTGAAGGTGCCAGCTTCGGGCGGCGTCCTCACCACAGTCCCATGACGCTCAACCTGCATGCTGCCAACGGTCAAGACAACGGACGCCTTTCCTGGAGTCTGGCGCTCTGAGGGGGCAGTCTTGATTACTTACTTACTGTCCTCTTTTTACTACAGCTAGCTCTGTTTTCAGCTTGTTCCCTCCCTTGCTCCCCAGTTTTTTCCTAGCTAGTCTGCCATGTCACTGCCCAAAGGCCCACCGTGCGCTGATACCCGTTGAAGGCCATTCGTCTGTACGCTGCGATTCCATGGGATGTTTTTCCTCATTAGTCGAGGAAGGTGGGCGGGTGGGGGGGGGTTCTCCCCCTTCAAGGGCTTCCAGAACTGAGTTTGCATCTACGAGGGATACAACTGGTGTGTGACTTTCGTCTGAATCCAACATCCTGGAGATACACTTCACGACCCGGGACAACGGCTGTCTCCAGTCCGGACAAAGAGAAGGCCACCCCCCCCCCCCCCCCCCTCAGCCTAGCGGGTGTGTACATTTGTGGATGGCGGCGTGGCCTCTAAACGTGGAGGTCATCTGCGATGTAGGACAGACTCGTCTCTATGCGGATAAACCATTCTGCGTGGACTGGCGATGTGTCTGTCAGGACCCGTAGGGATCAACAGGCGGCACAGGTGTCGTCAAGAAGTGTCCCACCAGCCTCACGGGATGAGTCCAGCCTGCAAGTGTGAGCCGCGCTGTAGTCTCTGGTCTCAGAGTAGGGCCTGATTATAGTCCTGACGGAGCTGGATGCCGGTGGAGAAGGGGGGGGGGGGGGGGAGGAGGAGGAGCAGGGGGGGGGGGGGTGCATGAGGGCAACAAGGATAGGATGGCACGTTCTGATGCAGCCCTCGCCCTCATCACCCTCACCCTGCTTTGACAGGAATTTGGGAGATGAGAGAACATCCCCACTGAGAATTTGGGAGATGAGAGAACATCCCCTCTGAGAATTTGGGAGATGAGAGAACATCCCCACTGAGAATTTGGGAGATGAGAGAGAACATCCCCTCTAAGAATTCAGAAGATGAGAGAACATCCCCACTGAGAATGCGGAAGGTAGAGAACATCCCCTCTGAGAATTCGGAAGATGAGAGAACATCCCCATTGAGAATATGGAAGATGAGAGAGAACATCCCCACTGAGAATGCGGAAGATAGAGAACACCCCCTCTGAGAATTTGGAAGATGAGAGAACATCCTCTCTGAGAATTGGAAGATGATAGAACATCCCTTCTGAGAATTTGGAAGATGAGAGAACATCCCGTCTGAGAATTTGGAAGATGAGAGAACATCCTCTCTGAGAATTTGGAAAATGAGAGAACATCCCCTCTGAGAATTTTGGAAGATGAGAGAACATCCCCTCTACGAATTCGGAAGATGAGAGAACATCCCCTCTACGAATTCAGAAGATGAGAGAACATCCCCTCTGAGAATTCAGAAGATGAGAGAACATCCCCTCTGAGAATTCGGAAGATGAGAGAACATCCCCTCTAAGAATTCAGAAGATTAGAGAACATCCCCTCTGAGAATTTGAAAGATGAGAAATGATAACCTCTTTCTCCCCGCACAAGAATGTTGGAAATCCCCCCCCCCCCCCTCCCCCCAGCTTTGTTGAAAATGTAGAAGATGAGATCCCCCCCCCCCCCCCCATCCCCCGCGTTCACAAGAATTTTGCCTTCCCCATCCCTACCATTCTAGGAAAGTTTGGAAGACGACTTCCCCCTCTTCCCCCACCTGCTTTAATTAATTTCTTTTTTAAGTCATAACCGCAGTGATGCTTCTGTCATTTTGTCAATCAAGGCTGCCCCTCGCCCAACCATGCTCCACCCCCTCCATGCAAAATATTTTCCGACGCCACTAGGTCAAACAATCCTATCTGCGATCTCAGGCTGGATATACAGAGTCCTATGCAAGGATTGAAGCAACCCTCCAGAAATCTTTGAGTGCTGAAGACCGGAAGTACTAAGCCGTACCGTTAAGAGGCCAGGGTGAAGATCCCCAGCCGATCGGTCGCAGGGGACAGTAATCTGTAGCCGTATCTGGGGCATGGTATAATGACATGGGGGGGGGGGGGGAGCCTATTCTTCTCCCTCCGCCGCCTTTTTACTTTCCTTGAGTTGAATCAGGTACCCATTTACTGCTGGGAGGGGGGGGGGGGGGGGCACAAAAGGATTTCAAGCTGTAAAAATCCCGACCCTACACGTGGTCCGAGAGCGCGACAGACAGCTAAACGAACAAAACACTTCCCAGCCTCTTTGCCATAGCATGTGTCTACGATGTTACCTTAATGAACCATGATGTTCATCATTTCACCCAGATGGCGATGCCGTGTCAGAAAGAGATAATGCATTGATTTGGGGAAGGCCCGACATGGAAATGGGGGCGACAGAAGAGGCACTGGCTCAGCAACACACCCTGTTTCTTGTTTCCGTCCTTCCACGCACCACTCCTGCCCTCATCCCCCACCCTCCCCTCAGCCATGTATTCATCCAGCCACCCACCCTCCCGTCCACCCCTCCATCCTTGATCTAGTCATCCATCCATCCATCCATCATCGCTTGTGTTTCCTCCTGGCTAAGCGTCCTGAGTCTCTGGGGGAAGGGGGGAACTCACCATCCGATCACCAGCAGCAGCAGCGCCACGGCTGGCACCCCCAGGGACGGAACCACAATCACCACCACGTTTTCTGGTGCTGCAATCCAGTCAACAGCCAATCAGTGCGTCAGTCAGTCAATCAGTCAGTTAGTCGGTCAATCGACTGATCAACCAAGTGACTCACTCAATCAGTCAATTAATCAAAAACGGCTTCGGAAGAAGAATACGAGATGGTTGTTGAGGAACCTGGTAAATAAATAAATTCACAAATGCTGGCTTATAAGTAAATTAATAACCACACACACACACACACACACACACACACACATATACACACACACACAAAGATTCAAATATTTTAATCCTGTGACCCCTTTTGGGGCATGGAGGACTTGAAACAAATCAAACATATAGAAATGAAAACAAATTAAACATCCACACATTTCCCCTATAATTAACACACTGAATATAATGCTACATAACTTTGCTAACTTTTAAAAACTTCGCTAAGTTTAGCAACACTTTTTTTTCTACCACACAGCAAAAGACAATAGTTAAATACGGACTTTGTACATGTAAATTTTCTTGGTATAAACTGATTTCTCATATCGGTATATTTGTTACATGTCATTACAAAATGAAATTCATCACCAATGTCATTCTGGTCGCAGTCCCGACAGAATCGTTCATCGTGAGGTATTCCAAATCGTCTGCCAATTACTATCATGAGTTTTTGATTAGCACAGCGTAACCGAATCAGTGGGTATATATAAACATCAGGTAACATTTCAATATATTGTTTCACGGCAAACTCTCTTTTTAGAATTTCTGTAAAATAAACGCCTATTACTAGATTCTAAAGCATCATTCCATGCACATATGTAAATGTCTTCTAATGCATACGAGCATTTCTACAGAGACTGTGAACAGACGAAAACTTTCGTGTCTCCCACACACAGTCGAATCCTGTTTCTTTCAGGACATCCTGTATAATACACATCAAACCACCTAGATGTAAAACCCTGATTTCTGTATGAATCATATAATACTTGATACAATTTAGATACACACCACATCTCAGGCAGCAAAAAACTGAAGAGAAATAAATACACTGCAACAACAAAAAAAGAAACAAACAAAAACTGAAACTAGCAGCAGATCGTGGCGATGAATAAGCATAATCTCAACTTTACTTTGTTGTCCTTGTGTGTGTGTGTGAGTGTGTGTGTGTGTGTGTGTGTGTGTGTGTGTGTGTGTGTGTGTGTGTGTGTGTGTGTGTGTTGTTGTCGTTGTTGTTGATGTTGTTGTTGTTGTTGTTGTTGTTGTTGTTGTTGTTGTTGTTGTGTTGTTGTTGTTGTTGCTGCTGCTGCTGCTGCTGCTGCTGCTCTTGTTGTTGTTTTTGTTTTCTTTTGTTTGGTTTTTGCCATGCATACACTGCAATGAAGGATCAGACCTCTCTCTCTCTCTCTCTCTCTCTCTCTCTCTCTCAAGTTAGAATAACACCGCGTTCTCTTCCACCAATACTTACAAAATGTAACAAAACAAAAACAACAATAACAACAACAAAACACTCGTGTTGGGGAAAAAAAAGTTTTTTACCCGAAGGACTCTGATACTGGGCATTGGGCTTTAGAAAGATGACGAAACCGATGTACTCCTGCCCTGTTCCTAAGCAGTTACATAGATTCCACAATCAACATTTACTTTCCCCTTTCTTAGATTCAGCTAGAGAGAGACAGACAAAACAGATACAGCAAACAACAAAAAAAAGCAAAGTTATGAACCTTTTTCAGCCACTTCCGGTCTCAGCGTGAGCGTGGCTGGCGCTGTGACGTCACTTCTTGCTCCATGCGTGGAGAAAGTGCGCATGCGGACATTGTACGTGGCGCCTGCCTTAAGGTTGGAGATGACTTGGCTAAATTCCCCGCCATTGCTCGCTTGTACGGTCACGTCTATGGTGACCCCTGTGTCAATAAGAAAGGACAAACTGTCAACGTGAGCGGAGACTGGACTCTCTCTCTCTCTCTCTCTCTCTCTCTCTCTCTCTCTCTCTCTCTGTCTCTCTCTCTCAGTACTTTGATTTGGGGCTTTTTCTCTTCCCCATCACAAACCTCACTCCCCTCCATTCCT
>JADBJO010002391.1:100000-102500 GCA_016801955.1 Conus betulinus
GGGGGGGGGGAGGGGGAGGGAGAGAGAGAGAGAGAGAGAGCACATAGGTAATTAGGAATTAAATTACCAGGTTACGGAGACAGAGAGAGAGGGGGAGGGGGGAGGGGGGAGGGAGAGAGAGAGAGAGAGAGAGAGCACATAGGTAATTAGGAATTAAATTACCAGGTTACGGAGACAGAGAGAGAGGCGGAGGGCGGAGGGGGGAGGGGGGGAGGAGAGAGAGAAGAGAGAGAGAGAGAGAGAGGAGAGAAGAGGAGAGAGACAGCAGACTAGTAATTAGGAATTAAATTACCAGGTTACGGAGAGAGAGAGAGAGGGGGAGGGGGGGGGGAGGGGGGGAGGGAGAGAGAGAGAGAGAGAGAGAGAGAGAGAGAGAGAGAGAGAGAGAGAGAGAGAGAATAAAGTAATTAGGAATTAAATTACCAGGTACGGGACGGAGACGAGAGAGGGGATGAAGGTCAGGGGGAGGGGGGGGGGGGGGGGGGGGGAGGGGGGGGAGGGAGAGGGAGAGAGAGAGAGAGAGAGAGAGAGAGGGTGAAAGAGAGCCACAAGGGGTATAGGAATTAAATTACCGAAACGGAGACAGAGGAGAATAGGATCGGAGGGGGGGGGGGTAGGGGGGAGGGGGGAGAGAGAGAGGCGGAAGGGGGGGGGGGTGAGAGGCATAAAGGGATAGAGAGAGCGAGCGAAACTTTGGCAATGGGGTGACAGAGGAGGGAGTGTAGCGTTCCGAACAAACAAGACAGAGACACGGCGCTCCAGGATCGGAAGATAGTGCGACAGACAGACAGACAGACAGACAGACGACGGTTCGACAGACGGACACACAGACCGACAGATACACGAACGAGACAGACAGTGGACAGACAGATAACAGAGACAGACAGCCGGAAAACAGAGACAGACAGGCAGATAGACTGACCAGAGAGAGAGAGAGAGATAGAGAGAGAGGACAGAGAGAGAGAGAGAGACAGACATACAGCCAACAACAGACAAAGATAGAAAAGACTGGCAAAGAGAGATAGAGCTTTAAGAGAAGAGAGAGAGAGAGAGAGAGAGAGAGAGAGAGACACCTTTCATATTTTCTGGGGATATAAAACTAAAACATAATGAAGTCAGCTGAACTTTCTCAAAGGGCAGGGGAGGGGTAATTCAGACATCAACATACCAACCATTATGCATGAGTTTGAGAAAAAAAAAAAAACCCTGTATACTGCTGCGACAGAAATGTGCACAAATGACTAGCCGAGTATTTTCTGTCTTCAGTAGATTCATTTACCCCCATGTATTACTTTTTTTTTTTTTAATTTTGTGATGACCCACCAAAAAATATAATATTCGCAGCGACTTTGATGAATATGTGACATAAACCAACATCGTTCCGAACTCAGAGGATCACACGGCGCTTCCTAAAGAGGCACATATGTGCGAGAGCTCATAAGCGCAGAACTCTCTCATCATCACTCCGACAGTAATTGTGACGCACACTTATTTTACCGAATCTGATACACTGGACCGATAGTGTTATCGCACTGCGATAAGTGTTCTCTGGCGACGCACACCCGAAAAACCAGAGTTATCTCTCTCTCTCTCCGCTATCCAAAGCAGCGCGCGCGCGCGCACGCTCTCGTCTCTCAACCACTGGTGAAACGTTGTCCATACAGCTGATCTTTTCAAAGCAAAAAAAAAACAAAAAAAAAAAAAAATTCACTCAGCAGGTTAAACAAGTCTCTCGAGGCAGGAGAGAGTTGTTGAAAGTGAGTCCACCTGCGCTCCAGCTACGTGTGCGACAATCAATGAACCTACTGCTGAGTTTGCTCACAAACGGCGACCACACCTACCCTACCCACCCCACTGACCCCCAGTCCGGCGTCTACAAATTCTAGGAAAACACCCCTCTTCTTCAACTCCCACTACCCAAACAAACTGGATGCCCCCCCCCCCCCCCTCCCCCCCACCCCCACCCCCCACCCCCCCCTCTTTCACAAGATTCGTTGAGCTTGACTCAATTCTGAAAACGACCCTCAAAAATTGTAGACAAAGGGTCGCGATGAACCTGAGGATTTCACATCCAGCAGGACCACTGCCAACACCACGTTGTGATCAGCTCTCTCTCAGCAGGACCATTGACAACACCACGTTGTGATCAGCTCTCTCTCTCTCAGCAGGACCACTGCCAACACCACGTTGTGATCAGCTTTCTCAGCAGGACCACTGCCAACACCACGTTGTGGTCAGCTCTCTCTCTCTCTCAGCAGGACCACTGCCAACACCACGTTGTGGTCAGCTCTCTCTCTCAGCAGGACCACTGCCAACACACCACGTTGTGATCAGCTCTCTCTCTCAGCAGGACCACTGCCAACACCACGTTGTGATCAGCTCTCTCTCTCAGCAGCTGGACCACCACCACACCACGTTGTGATCAGCTCTCTCGCTTTCATTCTCCTTCAGGCTGAGGGCTGAAATAGACCATCTCGCCAGTTTGGGGTAAGGTCAGGCA
>JADBJO010002391.1:127500-140000 GCA_016801955.1 Conus betulinus
TGCGTCTGATTTTTAGTGTGTTTGTTTGTCACGATTACACAAAAAACTACTTATGCTAATCCAACGCGAGATAGAACGCGAACCCTTTAATTTTTTTTTTTCTTTCCAGGGGGAAGGGGGGCGGGGTGTATCTGTTGTGGGAATCTGGATCGTTCTGTTATGTTTTTTTTTCTCTCTCTCTCTCATGAATAGCACAATAAAGTTACTAGAGGTCTGACGTACTTAATTATGTAAAATGGCTCAAGTCAAGTTCGAGTACGAGGACACATAGAAAATGACATCACATTTGCGCCAATAGAAAATGACATCACATTTGCGCCAGTAGAAAATGACGTCAAATTTGCGCCATCTAAGCCGTCAAACTCGCAAAACTGTCTAGAACCTCGATGACGTGATAACGCTTTCTTTCTTTTCTTTTTTTTTTTTTTTTTTTTTTTTCAGAAGACTGCTCAACCATGGCGTAGGTCTGCGTTCTCCCGAAAACCCTTCTAGTTTTTGTACTGTTTGGGCGTCATCTCACGGTATGAGAATGCAGGGTACTGTGGTTGCTTTGCTTTCTACTGCACTGAATTCCATTGCAGTGTCCAGTAGGCTGCTGTATTGTATTGTGCTTGCAATGTATTGCATTGTACTGTTATTGTACAAGCAAGCACAGTATAATTTTTTGCATTTTCAGCGACAAGGATTTGGGACAAACTGCCCTGTATTCTGCGTTACACACACACACACACACACGCACACGCACACGCGCACACACGCACACACACACACACATGCTCGCCAGTCCTATCTCTCATAACTCTCAGCTTCACAACATTCACGAAAACTGAGCTGACAGAGCAAAGCAGAAACAAAGAAATGGCATGGGTTACAACGTAACAAACTCAGTTGCTGATATAAAACAGTTCAACGAACTTTCGTACAAAAGAATTCCGTGCAGTAACACAACGTATGCGAGCGCTTTGGCATTAGACTCCGTACACTATGAAGGGACAGGACCGTATCCAGCTCATGACTACAGGAGGCCCTTTTACTGTCAGCTTTTTTTTTTTTTTCCGTTCGGAGTTGCAGTGATTTTGACCCGCACCATCTGCTTGGTAGGCGCCTCATGGTCAAGTCATCTTCACAGCGTCATGGTCAAGTCATCTTCAGAGCCTCATGGTCAAGTCATCTTCAGAGCCTCATAGTCAAGTCATCTTCAGAGCCTCATGGTCAAGTCATCTTCAGAGCCTCATAGTCAAGTCATCTTCAGAGCGTCATGGTCATCTTCAGAGCGTCATGGTCAAGTCATCTTCAGAGCTCATGGTCATCTTCAGAGCGTCATGGTCAAGTCATCTTCAGAGCGTCATGGTCAAGTCATCTTCAGAGCGTCATGGTCATCTTCAGAGCCTCATGGTCAAGTCATCTTCAGAGCCTCATAGTCAAGTCATCTTCAGAGCCTCATGGTCATCTTCAGAGCGTCATGGTCAAGTCATCTTCAGAGCCTCATGGTCATCTTCAGAGCGTCATGGTCAAGTCATCTTCAGAGCGTCATGGTCATCTTCAGAGCCTCATGGTCAAGTCATCTTCAGAGCGTCATGGTCAAGTCATCTTCAGAGCCTCATGGTCATCTTCAGAGCGTCATGATTCAAGTCATCTTCAGAGCCTCATGGTCATCTTCAGAGCGTCATGGTCAAGTCATCTTCAGAGCGTCATGGTCAAGTCATCTTCAGAGCCTCATGGTCAAGTCATCTTCAGAGCCGTCATGGTCATCTTCAGAGCCTCATGGTCAAGTCATCTTCAGAGCCTCATGGTCATCTCAGAGCCTCATGGTCAAGTCATCTTCAGAGCGTCATGTCAAGTCATCTTCAGAGCGTCATGGTCAAGTCATCTTCAGAGCCTCATGGTCATCTTCAGAGCGTCATGGTCAAGTCATCTTCAGAGCCTCATGGTCAATCTTCAGAGCGTCATGGTCAAGTCATCTTCAGAGCGTCATGGTCAAGTCATCTTCACAGCGTCATGGTCAAGTCATGGTCAAGTCAGCTTCAGAGCGTCATGGTCAAGTCATCTTCACAGCGTCATGGTCAAGTCATCTTCACAGCGTTCATGGTCAAGTCATTCAGAGCGTCATGGTCAAGTCATCTTCACAGCGTCATGGTCAAGTCATCTTCACAGCGTTATGGTCAAGTCATCTTCAGCGTCATGGTCAAGTCATCTTCACGGCGTCATGGTCAAGTCATCTTCACAGCGTCATGGTCAAGTCATCTTCAGAGCGTCATGGTCAAGTCATCTTCAGAGCCTCATAGTCAAGTCATCTTCAGAGCGTCATGGTCATCTTCAGAGCGTCATTATCAAGTCATCTTCAGAGCGTCATGGTCATCTTCAGAGCGTCATGGTCAAGTCATCTTCACAGCGTCATGGTCAAGTCATCTTCACAGCGTCATAGTCAAGTCATCTTCACAGCGTCATGGTCAAGTCATCTTCACAGCGTCATGGTCAAGTCATCTTCCCAGCGTCATGGTCAGTCATCTTCAGCGTCATGGTCAAGTCATCTTCACAGCGTCATGGTCAAGTCATCTTCACAGCATCATGGTCAAGTCCATCTTCAGCGTCATGGTCAAGTCATCTACACAGCGTCATGGTGAAGTCATCTTCAGAGCGTCATGGTCATCTTCAGAGCGTCATGGTCATCTTCAGAGCGTCATGGTCATCTCACAGCGTCATGGTCAAGTCATCTTCAGAGCGTCATGGTCATCTTCAGAGCGTTATGGTCATCTTCAGAGCGTCATGGTCATCTTCACAGCGTTATGGTCATCTTCAGAGCGTCATGGTCATCTTCACAGCGTTATGGTCATCTTCAGAGCGTTATGGTCAAGTCATCTTCACAGCGTTATGGTCATCTTCAGAGCGTTATGGTCATCTTCAGAGCGTCATGGTCATCTTCACAGCGTCATGGTCATCTTCAGAGCGTTATGGTCAAGTCATCTTCAGAGCGTTATGGTCATCTTCAGAGCGTCATGGTCATCTTCACAGCGTCATGGTCAAGTCATCTTCACACAGCGTCATGGTCAAGTCATCTTCAGAGCGTCATGGTCAAGTCTCTTCACAGCGTCATGGTCAAGTCATCTTCACAGCGTTATGGTCAAGTCATCTTCACAGCGTCATGGTCAAGTCATCTTCACAGCGTCATGGTCAAGTCATCTTCAGATAGATGTCTTACCACCTGCTATCACCCACCTGCTGTGAACGGTAAATTTAAAACCTTGAACTCTTTTCAGCTGCTTCTGCCGTGGCCTCTAAGGCTCTGGCCTTCTGTGTACAAAACAGTATGAGCTGCTTAATGAGATCACACGCAGGGGCGCCGACGACACCCCCCCCCCCCCCCCCCCCCCCCCCCCCGGTCCTTCTTGTTGCAATTTCTGTGGCGAGGAGCTCGGAAGCCCGGTTCCCGCCAGTTGCTGGTTACGTTACCATGCCAGGGTTTTGAGAATCCATACTTTCGAAAAAAAAAAAAAAAAAAAAAAAAAAAAATGTGACACCGGTAACTTGTCGAAAATGGAAATGCCAGTCCAACGACTTTCACACGGTCTAGCCTCAGGCGTTGAACTGAAGAGAAATTCAAACCCCACATCACCACATGGATAGGGCATAAGAGAAATCCAAACCCGACATCACCCACACGGGCAGGGCATAAAGAGAAATTCAAACCCCACATCACCACATGGATAGGGCATAAAGCGAAATCCAAACCCCACATCACCACATGGATAGGGCATAAAGAGAAATCCAAACCAGAGAGAGAGAGAGGAGAGAGAGAGAGAGCGGGAAGGAAGGGAGAATCGCCAACGGACAGACCAAAACAAAAAAAACAAAAAAAAAAAACAGAGAGAACAGAACAGTTATCTCGAACACTTTCGCAATAACTCACGGTTCTAGCTGCCTTTAATTTCATCTTTAATATATTTCAGCCTGCAGGCAAAATACTAAGACTTCAGTGTAAGGAGGTATACAGGGACAGGGGACTTCACCGTGAAACTGAGCGCAGACAGGGAAGCATCGAGTAATTTCCCCTGATACACGTCTACGAAAAGCGTAGAACTTTAAGCGAGCGTTTTCGTATACGTACAAATGTCTGCCGTGTTGGATTTTTTTTTTTTTCTAATCATTGTTTTTGTTTTTTTTTCCCCCCCCCCCCCCCCCCCCCCCCCCCCCCCCCCCCCCCCATCTCTCCCCGTCCTTCTCCTGTCAGTAGATGCTGTTCGATAGTCTTCGCAAAAATGTGTATAAATGTGTGTGACGGTAACTATAATGTTTAAAAACTGTGCGTTAATCATGTGCAGTTTTCTGTGTACATGTGGTATATATATGTATTAATCCGCCTGTCGTTGTAACACAGGACAAATAATGTCGGCTAGCATTACGCTTCACACATATGTGCAATGTCAGTCAATTTGATTTTTTTGTTTTTTTTGTTTTTGTTTTTTTTGAGGGGCGATATGAAAAAAAAAAAGACCGGCCTTTAGAGAGGGAGGGAGGGGATGAGATGAGAGAAGAAAGTGGTGGGGTGGTGGCATGAATGGTGGAAAGGATGTGGAGGAATTGGGGGGGTGGGGGGGGGGGGGGGGGGGGGGGTGCCGAGGATGGAGGATGCAGCGGACAAGCGAGAACGACATTCCTGAAATACCTTGCTTTGAATTGGCATTTCACTAAAAACTGACCGAAGATTCGTCGGTTCCTTGCAACTGGGTGTAGTTCGTCAGAGAGGGAACGTATTCCTTCTGGTGTTATTTCTTTGTGATGTCAGCCATATTTCATTAACACCTCCGTCTTCCCTGTCTATTTCTTTTTTCCTTTCTTTCACGCAGAAACAAAATCCACCCCGAACTGCTGCAGTCACTCAACAATAGAAGGCCCTCTGCTGTGGACAGAAACCCAGGAGAGGTAGGAAATGCTGAGGATCTGAACCAGCCAAGCTCCTACTCAGTGTTGTCAGTGTCAGTGCTAACTACGGACTATTTGGACTCATCAGGGAAAAAGTGGGTGGGATTAGTCATCAGTATGACTGCGAAGTTTTTTTTTTTTTTTTTTTTTTTTTTTTTTTTTTTTATAGTATTAGTGAAGACCAGTACGGTTGTGTCATTTTATGGTATGACTCGAACATTTTGACATCAAAAACTAATAATGCCAATGGTAACATGGCAAGTGGAGTGTTTAGGGCTGACCGGGCGACAACACATATCGAGTTTTGTTACGTTTTAGGTGATGGCTCTGGAACATTTTGGCAGGCTATGCCCCCCCCCCCCCCCCCCCCCCCCCCCCCCCCCCCAAAAAAAAAAAAAGGAGAAAATTTAAAAACAATGAAACAACAAAAACAGACAAAGAAACAAACAAAAAGTAGTGCCGGTGTTGTGGTCTTTTGTGTGGCGGATGTGAAGCGCTATTGACAGACGAGGGGAAGACATGTGTCAATATTGTAATATTTGATGCGCGGTGGTTTTGAAGCATTTGGGCACGCTTTGCAAAGACTCGTGCCAGGACTGTGATTTTTTTTTTCTTTCTTCTTTTATGACAATGTGAACAACACTAAGGCTGACTCTACCGGACTGTGTCATAGTGACCCTTTCACGTGGAAGCTGTAAAGCCTTTTGACAGACTACACGAGACACTGACGTCTCTCGCCGTGACATTCGTGTTATTGCTGGGAAGCATTTTGTGCAGATCTTACGATAACTAGTGTCGGTGTTGCAACTTTATTTTGTGTGTGTGTGGAAGAGCTGTGTAGCACTGTGGCAGACCAGGCAAAAACCGGCAGGCGTCATGGCACTGGTGTGGTCTTTTACGTGATCACTGTGGGTTTGCTGCGGCCTGTGATCTCCTTCAGCCTGGAAATGTCCAGGGCAATCTTGATTAGCGGACCCAGAACTACCTGCACGAACAAATGCCCAAGGTGAGAGTTGATCACGGATCTCTCTATCAGCATTACCATAGGAATGAAATTACTAGGGTAAATGTAATTAAATGTGAAATGAGGCAGGGAACAGTAAATAACAAGCAAATAAACAAGTAGGGTAACTCTTGCTTCCCACAAGAAAACATAACTCCAAAGGAATTGCTGCTTACGACACCGAATCGCCTGGCAGACATGACAGCACAGAGCACACAGAACAAACAAGGACACATCCCCTAAAAAGGATACTCCAAGCTTACCCATATATCCCGTACTGAACACATCCACACAGCAACAAGAACTGGAGAAATGAATGAATGAATATAAAGTAACTTTATTCAAGACTGACACAGCTTTTTAAACTTGAATAAAGTCAGACAAAATACAGAGACGGAAAGAAACAAACACAAATTTCCATGTTTGTTCTGTATGCTCTGTGCTGTCATGTCTGTTAGGCGAGTCGTTGCCTTAAGCTGCATTCCTTTGAAGTTATGTTTTCTTGTGGGAGCAAGCGTTACCCTACTTTGTCTAGGGCAATGTAGACCAAGGTCTTAAAATCTGAATCATGGACTCAGTATCATCCACAAAATACAGAAATGATTGGGTTATCAGTTATCAGGGATTTAAGTACCATCCGCATAATACGAAAATGTGCCGGGCATTATTGATTAGGGATCTAAGTTCCACCTGCACGTTTAGAAATATCCAGGACAAAGGTTAACCAGGGATCTAAGCACCACTTTCACAATGCAGAAATGTCCAGGGCAAAACTGATCAGAAATCTTAAACCACTTGCACAGTGTTCAAATATCCAGGACAAGGTTGATCAGGATCTTTGTAAGCGTACCACCTGCAAGAAAAAAAAAAAAAAAAAACGTCCAGGGCAATGTTCATCAGGGATCAAAGTACCTCCTACACAATATAGAAATGTCCAGGATAATGTTCATCTGGTATCAAAGTACCTCATACACAACATAGAAATGTCCAGGGCAATGTTCATCAGGGATCAACGTACCTCTACACATATAGAAATGTCCAGGGCAATGTTCATCAGGGATCCAAGTACCTCCAACACAACATAGAAATGTCAGGGCAATGTTCATCAGGTATCAAAGTACCTCCTACACAACATAGAAATGTCAGGGCAATGTTCATCAGGTATCAAAGTACCTCCAACACACATAGAAATCCAGGGCAATGTTCAAATCAAGTACCTCCAACACATATAGGTCCAGGGCAATGTTCATCAGGCATCAAAATACCTCCAACACAACATAGAAATGTCCAGGGCAATGTTCATCAGGTATCAAAGTACCTCCAACACAACATAGACAATGTCCAGGGCAATGTTCATCAGGTATATCAAAGTACCTCCAACACAACATAGAAATGTCCAGGGCAATATATATCAAAGATTAAAATACCTCTACACAATACTGAAATGTCCAAGGCAATATATATCAAGGACCAAAGTACCTTGTACACAATATATAGAAATATCCAGGGCAATGCTCATCGGGGATCTAAGTACCCACGACGTGATTCCACGTCTCTGGTCTTCAGGCAAGACAAAACAACACTGAAGACAATGAAAACAAAGGACGAACAATCCCCTTTCTCCTCAAATTAGGCGGCAAAAAAAATGCTAATCTAGATCCAAGTTAATCAGGAATATCAGTACGCAGGAGCCTACTACCTGCATGACACGAAAATGTCTAGAACTAACCAGAGTATCAAATACTACCAGCACAATTTGGATATGTCCTGGGCAAATTTGATAAGGAATGTAAGTAGTACCCCAGAACATGAGGATGTCAAGGGTAATATTGATTAGGGCTCTAAGAAGTACCGACACGGCATAGAAATGAGCAAGGCAGAGCTGATTTTTGGGACAGAAATGTTCAAGACAGAACTGACTTGGGATCCAAGTACTACACACACAATATAGAAATGTCCGGGGCGAAGTTGATTCAGGATCTGAAAACTACTGACAAAATATAAGCAAGTCCAGGGCAGTACCTATGTGGGATTCCAGAGCTGCCTGCCATATGAACTGCGCAGCCATGATCACGCACGATTCCTTTCAAATCAGATTCGTGAGATCTACCTTGTGAGGTTTTTCTCATCCATTAGAATGGAAAGAATGGAATATCTGCGCGTTTTGGGAAAAAAAAAAAAAAAAAAAAAAAAAAAAAAAAAAAATCCGTTTTCCGTTTTCCGCGTGATCTGTCGACCTGAGTGGTAGAGTTGGAAAAATAACTCGCCAGACCAGAATCAAAGGCAAAAAAAAAAAAAAAAAAAAAAAAGTCAGCATAATTATTCTCTCGCCAACATATGGTAACATGAATTTACATGAGGCCGGAATAGCTCAGTTGGTAGAGAGCCGGACTCGTGATCCAAGGGTTTCGGGTTCGAATTTCGGTACAGGGGGATTTTTCCGTCGGAGTTAACATTGGTGGTTCAGACCCCATTCCCCATACAGTCCTTCGAATGAGACTATAAACCGAGGTTCCATGTGTCAACGCACGCACAACATCTTGCACACACGTAAAATCCCATCACCAACTTTCGGAAGAGAAGGCCAGTTTGGGCCGTTGGTATGGATGACACGTTACACATAGCATGCATCTTCCACACGAAGATGGAGTATGGCTGCCTTAATGGCGGGATGAAAAACGGTCATACACACAAAACTCCACTGCCTGTCTATACAGGGAGTGTCGGCCTGCGTACGCAGAGAGAACGAAAGAAAAGAATTTACATGGTCACTGAAGAACGAAAGTGGACAGAGTCAGCCATTACCTTTGCGTCTTTTTCGAACGTGGTGGAATCGTTTTCATAGCCCTCAATATACAGACGAATGGTGGCGCCACTGCTGCCGGTGCCACTCAGGCGAAAAATAATGCGTGAGTCATCTGTAAAGATGAGGCGAATACCCTGTGCACAGAGGTGGGAACCTTGTATCAGCATCTTGAACTCCACACTGTCTGAACAGGTGTATAGGGGCAACTGGAGGAAACGAGGGTGTCGGATGGCACCAATTGTGATGAAAATGTTGCCTGCCATTCCAGAAATTCAGATTTTTTTTTCTTGTTTGTTTATTTGATTAGAATGACACATCTTTCGGTTTCTGGGTCTGATTAAGCTTAAACGACATTCCTAATAAATACAGACAGTTCAACCCAACTTTTAAATAGATTTTTCAACATTCTTTAAATTTTTTTTGTTTTGCTCGTTTGAAACCAACTTTTTAAATAGATTTTTCAACATTCTTTATTTTTTTTTTGCAAGTTTGTTTTTTACAGCTACGCTGCCTTAAAGAAAAAGACCTTCACTGCTCTCTCTCTCTCTCTCTCTCTCTCTCTCTCTCTCTCTCTCTCTCTCTCTCTCTCTCTGTGTATGTATATATCACTGTACTCATCACTCAATGACCAAAACTGATTTTGATAAAGGAGTGACGCTGTCGTTTGGGCGAGTGGTGAAGATCGGAATACCACCAAACAGTGGATTGATCAATGACCAAACACACACACACACACACACACAGTGACACACACAACACACACACACACACACACACACACACACACAGAGTTTCAGCCAATGTGTAGATGATGAAATCAGACTCCCCTGTCGCCTCCCCCCCCCCCCCCCCTGTTCCCCCCCCACCCCCTCCCCCACTGTTTCCTCTGTTGCTACCAAACAACTTTTTGATCAGTCTGCTCCATTGGCTAAACGAGAATAGTTTGTTATTGGTACATGCACTCCCCACCATGTTGACGACAGGTTGTCTCTACGCAGATTGATAGACATGACAAATATATTGTCACAAAGATCAGACTTGGTGTATCGGATGTTTGTGTACAGGCCCACGTTATCATGAAGATGATGAAAAAAAAAAGGGTTCAATTTGTTCTCATTCTCCTGAACCACAAGTTGTTAGACAGCAAATATAATCCCACCTAAATACCTTAGAAATCTTTGCTTTCTTCAAACTGATTATGTTAATGGCATCTTCGAATGAAAACACCATTAAACAGTTTGCTCTGTGTTTGTATCATGCATTTAGAATGCGAAATGATGTGTCAAAATTGTAAATGATGTGGTAAGCAAGCTAAATATGTTGAACTGCGCAGTTTGATGCGTATTTACCCCCTTCTAAGGGGCTGCGGCCTATATGAATATGAATCTCTCTGTCTCTGTCTCTCTCTCTCTCTCTCTCTCTCTCTCAAACTCTCTCCTCTCTCTCTCTCTCTCTCTCTCTCTCTCTGCGCTTAGAAACAAACAGCTCCGACCTGGTTGGTACTGACGCTGTTGTCAATCTTGGGGGGTCCTCGTAAGAGAAGTTGTCCGCTTGGGCGACGACGTAGCTCTTGTCCCCAGAGACGTACGTCTTGCCCACGATGTTCTTCGTGTCGCTGACCAGCCTGTCCAGCATCTCCATCATCCTTGCGCCAGACTCAGCGCTACAACCTTCGTAATCATACCTGTAGGGAAGAAGTCTGCGTCCATTGAGACTGTGTTCTGTTCAGCATAATGAGGAAGAAATTGTCAGTAGCGATGGATATGGGGGAACAGAAATATGCGTCTGTTGGGACAGTTTTGTTCTGCAGAGACTAACAGGCGATGTTCGGAAATCTGCAATGAGGATCATCTGTGTTGGAGCTCGCGTTTGTAAATTGACACGGCCTATTTCACGGGACAGATGCCGCTGGTGGGCAAGTTCAAAGCAGTTGTGTCCCTTCAGACTGGTTAAAAGTTCAATCAGAGAGAAATATCAATCAAAACGGGGGTACTTAACGGTGCGCATGTACTGCAGACAGTCCCTATCCCGATCGTTATCCTGGCGCGTGCCTCAAACCCGATATCTGGCGCGTGCCTCAAACCCAATATCTGGCGTGTGCCTCAAACCCAATATCTGGCGTGTGCCTCAAACCCAATGTTTGGCGTGTGCCTCAAACCCAATATCTGACGTGTGCCTCAAACCAAACATCTGGCGTGTGCCTCAAACCCAATATCTGATGTGTGCCTCAAACCAAATATCTGGCGTGTGCCTCAAACCCAATATCTGATGTGTGCCTCAAACCAAACATCTGGCGTGTGCCTCAAACCAAACATCTGGCATGTGCCTCAAACCAGATATCTGGCGTGTGCCTCAAACCAAATGTCTGGCGTGTGCCTCAAACCAGATACACGTATCTGGCGTGTGCCTCAAACCAGATATTTGACCTTCTAGGTCTAAGAGCTTGGACCATACAACTGAGGAAAAGTACCTCTATTTGCAACAGACAGATAGGTGTTATCAACTTCTGATTTTGTATTTCCAGAACAGGTTGCCCCATCAGTACGCTCAGCCGATCAATCAGACAGAGACAATGCCAACACAAGCCGCATGTAACGCAGACACTGTTTTAAACAAACAATTCGGCTCCACGATTATCATTGATCGATTCAGATCTACATGTACTGGGGTTTGACATGACGTTAGCGTACCACCAAAGATAACGCATGCGAAGTTCCCTTGCTTTAGCTTAGATGCTCCCCGGTCTTGCGACGCATGAGGCAGTCAAGACGCTCCACTGTGTATGGTCCCCAGCCAGTCTGCTGGTGTCAGCGAAGTTCTCCTGATCCATGGAGTAATGGAAAGACAGGCATTCACATCCCCTGAATTTTTTTTTTTTTTTTTTTTCAGAGCAGGTCTATGACTTCCGTTGAGGAGGTACTCTTTTCACTCGCCTCCGCGTGTTTGTTTGTCTGTTTGTTTGTTCGCTGTCTGTCTGTCAACAGTGTGATGCAAAAACTACCGAACCGACCAAAACTGCGTCAAAAGATGGAATGTACCCCAAGGAGAACCCCATTAAAATATTGATGCAGATCTGTGGCGCGGATGCGAAATCTGCGAATCCAGGAAAAAAAAAACAAAAAAAAAAAAAAAAAAAAAAAAAAAAAACAACGCCCGCCACAGCCATCATCGTTGAGCAAATCTTTTTTCATCTTTTAGTAATAACGATCATTACAGTAATAATAATGACGATGATGATGAACAGCATTAACAAAATTTTGGCTGAACATTTTCGTACAACATTCCTACTTTTTTTAATTGACCGAGTCGTCAATAACGAGTAATTTACTAAACACACTGTCTGTGAGGATGGTCAGAAGACTTGAAAATAGGCCCCCCCCCCCAATTTTTTTTTAATAATAAAAAGAGAAAAAAGAAGAAAAACATATTTCAGTCACAGACCGTCTTCAGGACAAATGACATTAAATGAAAGACAAATAAATACGTAATGGCAATGACTATGAAAAACAGCAACACTGGCCCAAAGAAAAAATTCAAAGTCCAGTTACACTTACCTAGTACCTCACAGTACCTCACAGTTCACCTACTTAGTGTATGGACTGAGATGCGTCTCTGCTCAAAGTTGTACGTTGGGGAGACAAAATAATCGCATCCTCAACGAACGCTTTGTGGAGCACCTCAGAGCCATCGAGTTGTCTCATCCAACACCAGTGGGGATTCATTTCAACGCTATAGCCATAGCTATACGATTTCAGATGTAGTTTGAAAACA